>JAZGTK010000231.1:81531-104697 GCA_036877625.1 Ambastaia sidthimunki
CAAAATTGTAACAAAGTATTTATTTTTGGAGCAATGGTTGAACAGATACTTTATCATGTAGATTATAAATCATTATTTTTTGCATTACAGTAATGAGAATTGAAAGCAATGGTTTAATTAGCATCAAAATAATCTTAGCAGCCAAAAACTTAACCATTTTTAAAAGCAGACTTTATTGTCTATAAGCAAAACATAATTTCTTTTGACCTTTGCTGTGATATATGACCCAAACATGGTCTTGATGACTTTATGGGTTAACAATAGCTTGTCAACTTACACAACTAAACTATCAGTGCCAAAAAACAGGTTTTTCCTCCACTGCATAGAGAGTAAAAAAAAGTAATATATATCCCATCTCATTTATTTCTGATTTCTCCCCCATGTCTCCCTTTCGTTCTCTTGTATCTCTATTACTTTCATTCTGAGACTGTTTTTCTCTGCTCATCTAACCCTTTCTGTATTTCCTGTGTTTTTTTCTCAGGCAGTGAAGGCTGATGCTGTGATATTACAGGAGAATACAGGCCCTCATTTGATGCAGTGAATTGCTTCATACGGAAAACGCGAGCAAAGGTACAGACCACAAAACAATGCAGTCACTTTCCTAACCCTTATAACAGCTGTATGGCACAGTGTGAAAGATATAAAACTGCAAGAAGACAAAAAAATCACACCAGAGAATGGTCTGAAAACATGCTGTCTGTCCACTTTGGCATGCACACACTTATTTTCTCCTCACTTTAACACAAACAACAGAGTCACAACTCTGTACTCAAAAATAGCTTGTGCTGTACCAACAGATGCTACAGAGAAACATTTATAGATATTATTTCCTGCTTTGCAGCACTGCCTGTTTAAAAAACATCTCCCACACACCTCTTTATCTGCAGTATTGAAACCAAAATCAGGTATTTTAGACAAAATCTTTAGTGTTAAGTTATGCAACTTCCTGGATGCGACGTTCCAATGAATATGCATCTCCTCCCCGGGTCTGGTCTGCTCTCGGATCAGAGAGGGACAGTCCTGGATTGCTACATAAGCACACTGGAATTTTTGCTCTAGATTCTGCTATAGACGGCTGAGGTGGTGGTTCATTTTTATTTGGCCCAACAAGCCACCACAAGGGTCAGTTCCTTATAACTAAACAGAGTTTTTCCGTCTTCAAGTACACCGAGGCTCTGTGTTCTCAATGCATTAACTGAATTTTTTATGTTAGTCTAGAATTTAGAACAAACTTTAATTTCAGAAAGCTATTTTCAAACCCAAAAATAGGAGCAAAAGATTAGATATGTTTTCTCTTGGTGTAGAGCAAAAAATTGATGGCCACATTATTCTAAATTCAACTGAGTGGATGACTCATTCACAGGAAACTGCATCTTTAAAGTTGAAGCTGTCTGTAAACCCCTGTGATCAGCCACCCTTTCTCTAACCTTCTCAGGCCTCTAAAATCAAACACACACACACACACATTAGCGCCTCTCAGAAACGGTTTCAGCAGGCTCATTTAATGTAAGCCGCTCCTTTAAATAGCAATCAGAAAAACAGAAGTGTGAAAGAGCAGAGCGATGTGTAACGCAGAGCTGCTGCGGGGATCGCTGGTGAGGCTGACAGAGTATCTGTGGGGCTTTACTGGACAAACCGCATCAAGACGGACAGCTGGGATCTGGACAAGGAACACTGGAGAGACATATGCTGAGACAAGAGTAAAAAAATTAGAGCGCTAGCACAGTGAGAATCTACTGTAAGGGAAGTTGGACGGAGGGAGGTGAGAATTTGTTGGCTGGTAAGTACAGTAAAGAGAGACCATCAAGGTTTGTGCTTTTTTTTGTTGTGTTAACAGCTTCAGAACATTAATTATTGGTTCTGAGTGTGAGCCTCGGTGAGACAAAATACAGACAGACAGATATATAGATGGCTATACTATATGTAACTCTAACCTATTGTTTGCGGTAGCTGCAGGTGGTGACCTCCACCTAAACTGTTATATAAACTGTTATATAGCACCCAGTCAAAAAGTCTCAGAAATAGAGAGAGTAAGTGAGGGAGAGACAATGTAGTCCAGCCATGGAAACAGGGTTCTGGTTGCCAGGAGACAGGCAAAGGGGGATATACTGCCTCTTATGTGATAAACAGGCGGAGAGGAGCCATCTTTGCACTGTGTGTTACAAACATGGGCTATTAACAAATATGACAGGTCAGCTTCTTATATCCTCTGCATTTCCTGAAATTTTGGCTGCAATGATAAACAAATGACAATATACGCTATACATGTTTGTCTCTTAAGAAATAACCTAATAGATGTTGTATTGTTATGAAAGCCAGACTGGGGCCACGATAATCCACCCCAGCTTTTATGTCTTGAGTGTTTCTAGATGCCATTGTGTTCACTTTTAAGAGAATATTACCCTGAAAATCTGTGTCTTAGGTTTTTATTGTTGCAATCAACCAGAGTTCTGCTACTAGTGTAAGCAGTACCACAGTACAACCAAACACAATGAGATAAATCTTTTCCATGTAAATGTGAGTTTTTCTACAAGCCAGCTGCAGCCGAAACTGTGGTAGCTTAGTCTGTATATCTGTCATGTCACAGTATCACCATAGACAGACATATTACTTAACACACCATGCCTCGTTAGGACACAGTTAAACAGATCTCGGTAAGTGTTGTTACATTAGTATACTGTGTTTTAGTGTTATGTAATACCTATAATACTAGTAAATGAAAGCAATTCTGCCTCCCCCCCCGTGAAAAATACACGCCTACAAGTGTTGCATTGCAACAGTGTAGTCAGAGAAAACAATAAGGTGACAGATCAAATGCAAAGCTCTAGAATGACTGCAACATCTCATTAACATTTTTAAATGCATTAGAGGTAAACAAACAAAAAAAATCACAACTACTCTTGCCCACATGACAATATGATAATAATTTTCCCTCTAGACCAAGAGACTGCCAAGATAAACAGCAAAAAAAATTAATATTTAATTTATAAATGTACACCTGTGGTGCCAAGGGACGCATTTACTGTACAAACACTGTACGGTACACATCAACAATCTAAAAGTATTTCAAATCATGGATGAATAGGACGTATTGCCTTGTACTGTATGTATTTGTCTTCCCTGTTCAGGTTTGCTGGCCATGGGGAACCTCATTAAGGTCCTTGGCAAGGATTTAGAAAACTGTCCTCATTTTTTCCTGGATTTTGAAAGTAAGTGTTTCACTGGTGTAAGGTGTGTGCATTTGTGTGTGTGTGCTATTGGAGATGGAAGTTGTATCAGGGTTGGAGTATGGACAACAGGTGCAAATCCATCCTCTGTGTAGATGGTGACTGGCATTAAAACAAAGTGAAGATGTCCATTGTTATTTTTTTTTTTTTTTTTGTGAAATTATTCTTTTTGCTCTGTTAGTATAGCTTTAATAGATTATCACTTCACTATCATAAAGGCATTTATTACCTTCATCTGTTCTACTGAGAGCAAAAAGAAAACATTTCAATGTGATCCATGACACCATCAAACCATGCAAGAACCTCTCCCGGCCAGTCCGTCCCACACCCTACTCCCAACCTCTCGCCCTGTACACGCCCCCCAGACTCCACACACACACTTACACAAACACACACCCCACACCAGAGACACAACTGCCACATCTCCCATGACCCACATGCCTCTCCCTTCTCTCTGTTCCAGGGGGATCATGGGAAATCTCCTGAAAGTGCTGGCTTGCAGCGAACTTGAGCATGGCACAATAGTTTTCCTTGACTTTGAACGTGAGATCATCCGCTTCTTATGTTTTGAGTTTTGTTTTCTTTCACTTTTAATCATGTTTCCTCTTTAACCACTTGCCCTCTACATTATTCACTTCCTGTTCTCCGGCCGCCCCTCTGTTTGTGCGTTATTGCCCGGCATTCATGTTTTTTTTTTTTTGGTGACCTCAATTTATGCTTTTTTTCAAGCACATCCAGGTACGCCATGCTCCATAGAGCTAAAGGCTATTCTATGAATGCCAAGCTTTTTTCAGCAGTTTAAGTGTGGGATGGAAAACAACCAAAATCTCAACTGACTGTCATTAGCTCTTATTTTTCATCCAACCCTTTATATATGTGTAAAGTGTGTTGGATTTATAATCTACTCCTATACAGAATGTCCTTATGCATCTGGATGAGTGTGTGTGTTTGTGCATTTATGTTATTAACCAGCCTGAAGGATTTAAGGAAGTGAGAATGGAAGCTTCCTTTTGAAAGGAGAGCCTCGGTTTCCTTTTACTCCGTGTTCTCTAATGTTCTTCCCTTTTAACCCTTTACCTCAGCACTTCTCTCCTGTCTGAGTGATCCGTCCTCTCTTGACGTCTCTAACAGATACATGCCTAACCTCTCCTTCTTTATGGGGAAAATAAACCTCTCGACCTGTCGAGTGTCAGAGTCCACAAGACTTGGAGTGGTTGTTGTCCAGTTTCTAGAATAAAATTCAGGCAGATGTTTCTCAAAAAGTTTTATTTAAATTAGTGAGACATGATCTTAAAGTATTGTGATGCGAGCTTGCGCACCATTGAGTCTAATGTCTTAATCTTTGTTACAAGTAATAGTAGAAATAATGTAAAATAAATCAAGCACAAAAGTGGACGACAGCCCCTCTTATGACCTGGACTCTTCAAAATGAATGTATGACAGTGAAGCGATGGTGACCTCTGTCACAAAGCTCTGGTTTACATTTCCTGACTTTTGAAATAAGGTTACTGTCACTCCAATGACATTCCAGAAATACAGTAATTCTCAAATGCAAAGACATAATAGTGCAGGAAGGTTTGAAGAAACATGAATACAAAATCCAAGATCAGATTAATTTTACTGCAGAATTTTTTGCTGTAGAAAACATACATTAGGACATGCACTTTTTCAGAGTAGTGTTCAGAATAGTGTTTTTCCAATAGTGTGATTCCTAAGAAATCACAAAAAAAATACGCCTAACTCAAAAACTTGAAAGCACAGTCTATTATTTTAAATTTAAATTTAAAAAGGGCTTTAAATTATTTTGATTTGTATCAAATCAACAAATTTTATTTAAAATTTTCCAAAAAGACGTTAGTTGATTTGCCCTGCAAAAACATTACAGAATAAATTTATTTGTAGTTTGGTAACTCCAGTATCTCTTGCTAAATTAAGTAGTAATTTTATTTTCATTACAAAAACAAATTCAATAACTTTGAATTATTAAATTATAAAGATCACAGGCCGCATGAGCAAATCATTACAATGGGCAATTACACTAAAGGTTGTTTGTTTGCATGTAAATACTGATGTGTGTTTGTTCAGCTGACAGCACCATGACCATCAGTCACAAGGATCCACATATTCATCCAAACATGCACACACGCAGAGACATACATAGATGATGAAAGGCAGAAAAAATGCATTGTGGGCCTCTGATGGGGTAATTGCTTCCATCTACATTACAGCCCCTCTGTTGGGGTGCGGCAAAAATATAAATCAGGCTGAGAGACGTCCTCTCTCGTGCAGATCACTTATCATACACACAGAGACTTTGGGAGACTGAAGAAATCTGATCCCAATGAGACCTTGAATGACTGCACTACCCAAAAATGCCTGCTGCAGTTTTTACATAGCATAGCAAATATCTCTTAATTAAATCCACAGGGAAGCAAAATAGGGATGCTAAAAAACACAGGTTATCCAAAAACAAACCTTTATATTTTTTATTTTTGTGTTATATTGCAAAAATACAATTGAATTCGCTGATTTAAAGATCCAGTCACAGCAGTTTTCAAGGTTTTTGGGACAATTTACTCTCAATAATAGAAACCAAAGCCTAATATTTTCACCAGGACGTCATGTAATTTTCTGGAACATTAATGTGCCCTTGCTCAGTTTAATAATCAGATCTTTGCTATGCTAGCAGTGTTGGAAGCTGACACTACTCTTGAAACACATCCTAGCCTTGCCAGCAACTCCATATGGATCCATTTCATCAGTTTCCCAAGCTTTAGACTTTCATCAGCATTTCCCAACAGATCTGTTAATATCAACCCCAACAAATCCAGACACACGCAGACACAACCTAAATCCTGACCGTGTGCTTCAGACCCACAATAACATCTTCATTAGCTGATTAATCCATGTGGATTTATGGTTCCTGTTTCAACGGAAAGAGATTTCTCCCTCAGGGTGCCCAAAAAGATAATCCAATATTAACCACCTATTAAACCACAAGGCCCCTAAAGGTTCTTTCAATAATTTATCCAGTTTTTAAATAACTTACACTGATTTAGGTGTATTGATATAAACAACTGACCAGGCAAATCCTTTAGCAGCCAGTAGAACAGGAAATGACATCAGCGTGTGTGACAGAGGTGATATATACATATACAGTATCAGCTTGGCCAAAGAGTTGATAGAGGACAGAAAATGATGTGCCTCCATCTTGTGTGCATGATTCTTATATTCTTATGACCCAAACTCTGATTTCTGCCCACAGATGCCCAGCCCACAGAGGCAGAGACAGCCGTGTGGAATCAGGTTAGTGCCGTGCTGGAGGAGGCTCATGGGATACTGGCGGAGTTACAGTCGTATAATGGAGCAGGACAAGAAATAAGAGAGGTGAGGCTACGGCTCTAAAAACTACTTAAAAAAAACATTAATTATACTCGTACATGCAAAACTAAGCACTCAGCTGCAATAACTGTACACACTTGTGGTTGCTAAGGAAGATTTGCATGTTGCTATGCTGGCCTAAGTCAAAAGGGCCCACCCACAAGTATCTATGCTATTTGGTTTATTAGATATGGCTTGAATCCAATGTAAGTCTATGGTTTTTGAGCAACCTCCTCAATTCAGATTCAATTTACCAAGCATCACTAACAAAACTGGCTTGTGCTGAGATAGCCATGACATTAATAAAGCAAATTGGCATTATTTTTAGCAGATTGGTTGTTTGAATCAGTGCATGAACAGCAGATGTATGGGATTTATTCAGCTGTCAAATCTTTTCAGTCTAACACATTTAAGGAAGCAGAATGTGTAAATTCATTCACAAATGACTCACAGTTAAATCTATATTACAAAGCCTGTCACATTTAAATGTTCTCGCTCGTTCTTCTCTTCAGGCGATTCAGAACCCCAATGACCTCCAACTGCAGGAGAAAGCTTGGAACGCAGTCTGCCCCCTGGTGGCCAAGCTGAAGAGATTCTATGAATTTTCTCTCAGGCTAGGTAAGCGATCTTTTCCCATTTGCATCTTTGATATTTATGACATGCGATGTGCCGGTACAGAGTGGTGCATCGGAACGAGAGCAGGCATCCGTTTCTTCACCTCCAATGCAGCTGGCCTCGTAAAGTGTTGTCATGGCAACCGTGGCAGCAGAGCGTGGAGCTTGCGTTTCTGCCCCCCCGAACGCTGACAATTCAGTACCCTCAGTTTAGCAGACAGGTATGTTGTCGTGCTGATTAGTGAGAAACGCAGATCTCAGGCCAGACAGAAAACTTGGAGATATGCTGTCACAGCTGCACTGTGGTGCAATGACTCATGGGAAAAAAGGCATCGCCCTGTTCAACACATCTCAGTATTCGCATATCAGAATCTCTGGCTAATAGCATCAGATTTCTCAGCAGGTCTCCAGATAAAACAAATGAGCTCCTTATTTATAGTAGGAGCTGCTGCATATTACATGAGAGGGAAGGATACCTCCTCTGGAGACATGCTTAGCCATACTAATGACATTTAGGTCTGATGAGACAACAGATCTTTCAGTCACCAAACAGGAAGCAAACAGGAAGCTGAGAGATTTACAGCGGTAAGCAACATGCCACAGACCTACTGCATGGACTCCAATCTCTCAGGAGCCTGATCGCATTAAACAACATGCCGTGATAGGACTGATGCAATACTGCATTAACACTGCTAATATATGGAGTTTCAAAAGCAAGAGCTTGCAGTTGGGAGTCATTCACACTTGAAACGGCCGCAGTTTCCAACATTTTTCAGTATCTAGGCAACCCTGATGGGATCACAGGTCCTTACAATAAATTGCAGCAATTACTAAAATACAAAAGGCAAACGTTCTAGGTGAATATAATGGTAACTGCTTTGCTGGTAACTATGGAGATTTATACACATATTGCAGCCGGGTGTTATTGATACATTATGCTGCTTTGCCGGGTGGACTGCTCATGCTGTTCCAAACCTGTAGACTGTTATTTTTTCAGTGGAACAGTATTAGGGGTGTTTAATGATTACATTAGCATTTACTGTACAACAATAGTTTAAAATGACCAGGGGCTGTCAAGCTTCAAAAAAATAAAATAAAATAAAACCTTTAATGTAGTTCTGTGCAGTTCTAGCACTATGTTGTTCTTCAGTTTATAATTGCTTTATGCGATGAACAAACTAAAACATAAATCACTTCCCTTCTCCCATTGGTGTCTAGCCGTGCATCTGTGTTCCTGTGGCATTAAGTGATAACACGTGCATGTTAGTTTGAGTGTCAAATGCATCAGTTTAGCCCAGCACTAATTTACTGCTGGGTTTTTTGCATGGTTTTTCTGGACAGACCCTGGTTGCATTGTGGCAAAATATAATTTTGTGCTCTGGATTGAAAATACAGTAAATAATGACAATTTTGAGCTGAAAGGACAAAAACAGATTTCTTGGAATAAAATCATTGTTCAGTATGAGTTTATGAACTTATAATTTGATATATAATTTGGATAATTGGGATATAATTTGAGACAAATTGCTTCAGGGAAACGACTGTATAAATTATAAGGAACATTAATGTCTGGAATCAATATTTCTTTTCAGAGAATGCTCTGCGCAGTCTCCTGGAGGCTTTAACTAGCCCACCATACGCTCCCATGCAGCATCTGGAGAGAGAGCAGGCCTTGGCCAAACAGTTTGCAGAAATCCTGCACTTCACTCTCAGCTTTGATGAACTAAAGGTGACCTTTGAACTCTTTGTCAGGCCTCTTACATTTGTTATGCTATGAGAAAATGAGAAAAGTGACTTACTATTTCCTATATAATAACTGGTCTGTCTTTAAAATGCCATTTTAGGAAAGAATGTCTAAGAAATACTAAAATTATTTGCAATGGAAGGCAGGGCTTTTTTTCTTTTATTAATCTTTATCTTCTCTCACCTCCTGAAGGTGGATGTATCCGCTTTTGGAAATTAAGCTGAAACTAATTAGAATGTGTTATTAGGAAAGTTGGAAATGGCCTGTAGGTACAATTTCTTTGTGAAAGCAATAACCAAAACCCTTTATAACACTTCTAAATTCTGTCCTTGCTAGATGACAAATCCAGCCATACAGAATGACTTTAGTTACTATAGAAGGACCATCAGTAGGAATCGGCTGAACAATCAGCAGGTAAGATCAACAGACAGTAAAAATCTTACAACAATTTCTAATATGGTTTTCACACTAGCATTAATTTACATTGGCAAAGTGACCTAGTAATTTCTTGTCAATTAAAATATTACATATATCAGCAAAACCCCAGATTATACAATTATACAATTATATCATTATACAATCTGCATTGCAGTTAGAGGCGGAGAACGAAGTGAATAATGAAATGGCCAATCGGATGTCCCTCTTCTATGCTGAAGCCACACCCATGCTGAAAACCCTGAGCAATGCCACGACTAAGTTTGTGTCAGAGGTAAATAAAGATTTCACTGAATCCTGTCTAAATGTCTTTAGGGGTTGAAAATGAGCTTGCAGTATATTTGATCATCTATGAAAAGGTGTTAAACAGTAATGTTGTCGCCCTCTAGAGGCTGTTACTGGTATTAATCAACATGCATGTTGCAGAACAAGACTTTGCCGATCGAGGACACCACAGACTGCCTGAGCACCATGGCCTGCGTGTGCCGCGTCATGCTGGAGACTCCGTGAGTTCCTCTAATTCAACGTATTCATAACATATTCACAATTTACTTCCTGTTACCTTCTGATGGCTTTTAAATGTTGTTGATATAGAACAGGTTTGCTTAAACATTTAGGTAATTGCGTGATCATTATTTCCTGTCTGAAGGGAGTACAGGTGCCGCTTCACTAACACAGACACCATGCTGTTCTGCATGCGCGTGATGGTGGGCGTCATCATTCTGTATGATCACGTTCATCCAGTGGGTGCCTTCGCCAAGACCTCCAAGATTGACGTAAGAGACAGTTTTACATACTGCACAGTGACCCCAAAAGTATTTGGACCCTTAGCCACACTAAAGTGACATTTATTTAAAGAAATAGAAAATATATCCCCCAAAATGTTTAATTTAAAATATTTTAAATAATACAGTGTAAAATTACAGGCATGTCATTACATACTTAGACTTTCTTGTTGCCTATTAAGGAAATATTTCCATATAGTTAAAGTAATTTATTGTAACTGCAATGTGGAAAAATGGACTGCATAAATACACAATGACAAATGATCTGCTCTCTTAAAGGAATAGTTCACCCAAAAATGTTACTTTCTCTGGCAGTACAGGACTAGCAAAATAATTAAAATAGTTATCCTACTAATATTTGTGAGTTCCATAAAAGACAAATAAAGTACTTGGTGGTTGTACCTTTTTGTTTTCTGTTGATGCGTGGGTGGGCGTACATGGTCACAGTCAGGGGTGAGGAAATGGTGGTGACCTTTCTTTAAAGCTTATTCCTGTGTGTGTGTTGTACAGATGAAGGGCTGCATCAAGGTGTTGAAAGATCAGCCTTCAAACAGTGTGGAGGGCCTGTTGAATGCACTGAGGTGAGTGGAGATCGTACAGGGCCACAGATATTCCTGAAACTACAGCAGGTGTAGCAGAAAACACTTTCCGCATGCTATACTATGATTTGTGAGCAGGTTACTATAGTAATACCATGGTATTCTTTGTACTACAATGTAAATAACACTGTATATGAATATGGGATTACACTTTTTAAGGTGTCCTTTTTATGGTATAAATATATATTTCAGTAATACATGAAAGTAAAACATGAACTCACTATAGGGTTAAAATTAGGGTTTGGTTTAGGGTTAATATCATGTTATGCATAATTTGATGTTATTCTTATAGTAAGTATATTTACCATGTTAACACTTTAGATGCGTTACCAAATACACTTATTACCATCTGATATCAATACTGTACTGTGGTACTAAGGCTTTTTTTTTAAGATTTGTAATAACATACAGCAGTAGGAGGTATTTACACTACACATGACTTCTGAAGACTTTCTTTCATTTATACAGGTATACAACAAGACATTTAAACGATGACAGCACCTCTAAACAAATAAGGGCCCTGCTTCAATGAAAGCCAGAGCTGGGGGAGGTGATGACAAAGAAAGAGACTGTCAGAGAACAAACCAAGGTGGCGGACGAACGTGGGCGAGCCAACCTCTGAAATGTCTGTTTACAAGAGCGCAATGCAACTTGATCTCAAATTAAATAAGATATTCTAGAAAAAAGAAAAAAAGGAATATGAAAATAAATATATATATAGATTGTTAAAGGTTCATCATTGTGTGTCATTTTATAAAACAGGACGATAATAGAGATGTATATGTTTATTTAAATTCACAAATTGAACAGAACTGCAGCCTTCCCAAAACGGATATAAAACACCTAATAAACCCTCAAGATTTGAGTTCAAGTGATAGTTAAAACCACCAACAAAATGGTTCGTATTCCAACTTATCAAAGTATTTTTGCACATATGAAAATATTAGGAATCCCACTTCACTGGAAAGATTTTAAAAATGGCTTGAAACTGTGTATAGTTCTAATCCACATTCATGCATTTAGACTCGATCTGATTTCTAATGCCTATGCCTCATTATCCTTGACATGCTTCATCAAATGCATTCTGGGAGTTGTGGTTTTTTTTCTTCAGTCGAAAGTTAGTGGTTAATGTAAAGACACACCACACTTGAGATGTAAAACATTTCTCTGCTGATATCAACGAATATCTAAAACATACTATAAACAGAGGCAGGTTTACGTTTAGTTCAGCTGTATATATTCAGAAAGCACAGGTTAGTTTTTTAAAGAAATGAAGCATTTTGTTAGACTCACTCACTAGTGCTGTACAGCAATACTATCAAGGTAATGGCTACAAATACAGCAACTCATTTTAAAAGCCTTCATACAAATGTACAAGCCAGAAAAAAGGCTAATTCATCACCTGTGGATCTTCACGACCAGCTGTACATATCATAAGATGATTCTTTAAATAGCCTGAATTTAGATTTTCTGCTCTTGTAAATTAAACAGACTGACTAAAAGCCATGAAACTATATTACAAATGCGACACACGTTCTGCCCTGTGCCGTATCTGCTTCCTGTATCACTGCAACTCATTTCTTTGATGGAGGGCCATAAAACAAATATCATCTGCAGAAAATAACCATCCATCCAGGAACATAGATTTAACATTGAGACAACACAATGCTGGACCTCATTTCCTCTGTAACCTCAATCATTGCCAATGAGACTGTAATGAGACTGTAACATTGTCTTTTAGATGTTTGAACGATTATATTCTTGTGAAAGCAATTCAAAATCAGATGTTTCTAATCTTGTGTGATAACACTGAAAACAACAACATACAGACTGAAAATCAGGCTTGAAGCTGCGAAAACTTAAGACTGGGTGTACATAAAAGATTTTTCTGGTGGGATATTATGAGGCCTACTACACAAATGTTCAAGAGAGATCTTTTGTTCTGTTAGAATTACAGAATTAAAAATGTAAAGAAACAAGTGTTGGGTTTAAAAACAAAAGAATGAGTTAAAAAGACAAAAAGCAGTGCCGTATTTTGGATGTCTCTCACCATTAGTCTAACTGGATTTGATCTTTTAATTTGTTTTCTATGGAGTTATGTTGAAATGCAAACTCTATATGAATATATAGATGGCATGCTGTAAAAATTCAGACAAGACTGTAAATATGGTGTTTTTATTCATTTTTAATTGTTCAGTGAATCTGAATTGGGTACGTGTTGTCTCTAGAACATGCTTTTTGGCTTGGACCATTGGACTTTGCTGTAGACATATGTTCCAGATCTCCAAAATCATATCAGCGGGAAAAAGGAAATAACAGTCAGGGAGGAGAGAAAGGGGAGGGGCCACTCATTTGCTTGTTATTTTGTACATTTTGTGCAAGAAATAAACTTGTCATTTACTACATTCAATATGAAGCTTTGTCCACTTTTTACCTCTGACATCAATCACAAAGGTTCAGCAATCACAGAAATGCATTTCAAAGGAGAAATAATGGCAGTCGTCTGTATAATGAATGCTTTGAATGAGGCTGAATGAAGGAGGACTCAGTGTACTGACTCTACTTATACTCTCAGTGTTGCTGTCCATGGTACTGTTCTCACTGAGCTGAGTTAATGCAATAAAGTCATTGCAAGGAGTACATTTATGGTTAATATGGTCAAAAAACATGAAGAAACATTACATAAACTTGTCACCATATTCTCATTTTACCTTTACACTACAGCCAGCTGTTTCAGAAGTAGGTGAGACGGGTGAGGCTCCATACTTTTTTATATTCAAGTAATATTACTCAGTGGTAGGGTAAGTTTATTATTGAAACTTATGCATACCAAAAGGTTATTAAACATTAAAAAAATAAAGTTAGTTGTAAATATCACTAATAACGGGACATGGTTTCATACTATATGGTGCAAGTTATCAGTGTTTATTGTAAGCTTTTCAGCAAAATTATTTTAACAAAAATTTAACTATGAAACCCAAAACATGAAACAGCAAAAATTAACAATTTGCACTAAATGAAAAATACCTTATGCTAAGAATCTTTTAATTTAATTCAAAAATAATTTTGAACTAGGTGTTTGACACCAGAATAGAAGAGTCCGATATCATTTTTAAACATTTACCCATTTAAGAATGTTATATATAAAATATAAATGTATATACAATCTATATAAAAACATTTCTATACAATCTATATGGCTTATTATACTAACAACTGTTTACCTAACCACTAGGGGGCAGCATGGTATTAAAGTTGAGAATTCTCATCATTCATAGCCCTAAAACAGCAGAGGCCCTAAAATTTTTACAGCTTCATTTTGATCCTGATTAAAACATTTACACCCACATATATTATATCTGCATAAATGTTACCACATCTTTACAAAAGACCAGGGGAGGGGCTGGTGGATTTTAATGCATTTTTAATAATCTAGGGCAAAAGAACACATAGGAGATGAAAGAGAGATTGTATATGTGGTTATTAATAGAACATCAGTAATAAGAGCTGATTCATTTATACATGCACATACATATTCATAAAGAATATGGGAAAATACAGAAAAAGAATACTGCATAATACAACATCTCCACATTTATCGCACCATTCAAACACATTGTGTGCATATTTGTATTGCAATATCTATGTTAATGCAAGAGTGTAACCACTAATATGTGTGTTATGTAATCTAAGAATCATTGAAAAACCCACATTGATTTACCTCCATCTAAATTTTAGGAAGGGCATGCCACCCTTAAGGCCTATGGTTGTTAAGGCCCTGCATTAACCACAATTACACACATACATTAGGTTTCTATACACTGTGGGGATTTTCAATTAACAACAATTTTTATACTGTACAAACTGTATATTTTATCCCCTAAGCCCTGCATTAACCAAAATTACACACGCACACACCTAAAGATTAACCCATTTTAATATCAGAGGTAGTCGAAAACATTTGTACAGTTTAGGATAGTAAACTTTAAGATAGGGTGAAGGTTTATTTCATTCCTTTGTACACAAGACTGGAAATGAATATTTTATCGGTGACTGATTATCCTGACTTGTCTAGACACGTCCAGTGCTGACCCAGTAAGTATGAGAGCAATCCATCATTTCACTGCTGCTATGAGAACTCAATATCGCATTTCCTCCCGCCGATGACTCATGTCGCACTGGGATCTGCCAGTGGCGGTATTTCTGGGAGTTTTCCAGGTAACTTCAGAAGTTGCCGGTCGGTTGACAGGTGTACCGCCAAGCTAAACAAACCGGCTCAACACGGACCAGGCCGTTCCTCCCCACGCACACGGAGGGAAATACAGAAGAAAGAGAGGGAAGTATAGTATGAGACTTTCTAGCCGGAGGGGAAGGTCCCAGACCAGTGACGGTTAAAATGACGGGGGTCAATATAAGCGTGTATCAGTGTTATTTAACTACTTTGGATTAGGCTGCTTCACCCGTATACTCCCTTACTTACATCTAGGTAACAAATGATGAAGTTGTTGTGTGCATATCCTTTTTCTATTGTTCAGTGGAAAACTTGGCACAGTGCTTAAAGAACTGCGGTTATATTCCCCAACGGCCATCACCTCCACCTGTCCTGTCCACACCCACGCCAACTGTAACAACAGAGCGTATTAAAGCCAATACAATAACATCTGCAGTTGTGTACGTGTAAAGAAACATGCATAAAAAATTATTAACCATTTACTATTTTTATTTGTTAGTGAATAGTTTATATTTACTGTAACATTTATTCAAAAGTTTTATGAAAACCTTTATATTTTATATGTAATGCATATCACGTTTTTTTAAGAGTTAGTTTAGCCCAATTAAATGTAACTGCTATGTTTTTGAGTGATCAGGCCTTCATCTAAATGCATTTTAAATCTGTAACCACAGGAACTGATATTGCAAACAGAACGGAAGGGGCCTTTCAGAGTAGACACATTTTATGTTGCAGACAGGCTCACTGGGGGAAAATACAAAACATGAATATACAGCCTTGAAACTCCATTCAAAATTCAGGAAAAGCACACCCAATTGTCTAGTTACAGTCATAAAATTATAACCATTCATTAAAACCTTTGTTTAGCAGTTCAGCATCCAACCTTTCCACACCAATGTATAATTAAGACCGTAATTCTCAGTAAATAAAGCAGTTCTCATAAAAGAACTCATTTTTAGGGAAGGCAAAGCAAATGACTTCACACATATAATCTTTTTGTTACTTAAATTAAAAGCGCAGAGAGGGAACATATAGATGTTCCAGTTTAGACGAGTTACATAACATTGAAGCAATGGACTGTGTGCTTATATAAGCAGTCTTTATGGGTTGAGGGTTTGTTTTCTGGGTTTAGGCAATGAAATGGTTAACTGCGCTGCAAACAGTGGCAAGCCCCTCCCACCAGGGCTTATTTGCATGCCAGACATTTGGCGGGAAAGCCTCCTATGCTCTGTCTTTGTGCCAAAGCTCCTCCCTCACAGCAGGCTCTGATGGCGGGAAAACAAGCGCGCTAAACTGCAGATAGAGTGCAGCAGACCAGCTACGGCCACTCCCATCCCTGTCTCCCGCGGCAACCAGTAACCAAGCGCCCCCACCGTACCTAGGCAACCGGTAAAAACATTCAACCCTAATCTAGAAATGCAGGCAGGATCAGAGACGGCTTAAAGAGATATACAAACATGTAAACACACTTATATAAACAATATATACAGAATTCAAACAACACGACACAGAGCAGAAGCAAAATGCGGAAGTCTGTAGAGATAGTGAAGGGTTAAAGATAAATGTTTAATGCCTACAAGTGTTCACGCCTTGGTTTTGGCGCGAAATGCACTGAGAAACAAAAGACTGTTTTAAATGAGAAGAGGAATCAAGGGAAGAACAAGATAGGGCACAAAAGAGACTGCTGAGCTGATAAGACATACACACACACACACACACACAAAATCTGAGTTTTCCTCATTGCACAGCAGAAATTTTTGCAGGGTTTTGACTGATATGAGGTTTGTTTCTATAATTATATTGTGGTATGAAACGAATGTAACTGGGCATAAACAGTGCCATACCTTTCTCAATTTTTACCCACAGGGCCTATAATCACACAACCCGATCAAGAACACATTTAACACACACACACCCCTAGTCTGTCCTAATAAACTCAAGCACTCACCTTTCCTGTTTCTCAGTGTCATTTATTGCATGACTACCCCTTTATCTTCACCTGCAGCTAAGATGCCTGATAACACAAAAATTAGGAACTGAACTACTTGGTTACCACATTTTGTGAAAAAACGTAAGTGGTTGTTTTCCATGCAAAACTCACTCGCTGCAGTTACTCTGGGTGCTTGAGTTCAGTTACCATCTGCAGAGTAACCGTGAACTGTTTTATAATCCACCATACAAAAATGCCCAATTTAATGCATAATTCAGCATACACACTGTACTTTAAATCCCCATCCCTAACTATGAAAACAATACCTATAAATACATAACAAAAACAGAAAAAGCTATAAAGCACAGGGCATGTATCCAGTTTTGGGTATGCCAAGCATTTACAAGGTACATTATTTTTAATATGTGCAGAAAGGAAGAATGAGACTCTGGGGTATTGGGGGAAAACCAGCATTCTTTGAGTCACAGTGGGCGTGTCTTCCAGCTGAGCGTCCTCTCATCCTGTGTCTGGGAAAGGGTTCAGTGGGCCAGTGAGAAAACAGGAAGCTCTAGAAGAGAAAAGCAGAGCTGCTCAAGGAAGGAAAAAAACCCGCTGCCCTCGAATTACATAACAAGGCAGGAAATCTGCAGAGCTGTAACATTTTATACCAAAGACACAGTAAATGCAGCATGGACTCCCACTGGCTCTGACGCTGCATGTTAACATGCAAATTAGTTTACAGAAAAGTTTGGAACACACACTGTTCCCCCACAGAGACATTTTAACAGCATGCAAACACACAAAAACAAGCCAGTTAGGTTCAGATCCCAATACAAACGCACACGAGTATTAAAAAATACAGTACTCTATAGCACAGTTCCCTTCTAATACTGGCAACATTTAGTTTGAAAGGACATGCACACACACACACACAGTTAGCAGGCAGCAGGACCTCAGATGTCTCCCTGCAGTCACCTCACATTAGATCAGCAGAATGTGTCCTTTAAATGTGACCTAGTCAGAGAATGATGTATTCCACTTCACACTGCCAACACTCATCTGATTCAGCCAATCAAATAACTGATTCCCTAATCAGTTATTCTATTCCTCACATGAAACTATTGTATTACTTCAGACGATTTGAGATATTAAAGGATAGACTTTTGTTAGGGTAATTTTATGATTTTTCTGACAGCACCTGACTATTATTCACCTGTGGTACAGTATAAAACACCTTTATATATGTAATAATAATAACCTTTGTGAAAGATAAACCATATGGGTTTACCATGAGACTAAAATTAATGACTGAATATTCATTTTTAGTGAACTTTTACTTTAATGTTCTGACACCTCCAGAAAACATATTTACACGAGAGGATCTCTGCACCCCTCTAAGCAACCAAAAGCTATTAGTAAAGTCATTTTAATATGTATAGAGCTTTTTGCAAAACATCTTGTTCCAAAGCAACTTTACAGACAATTACGGTTTGATGTCTTAATATCCCCAAGGGCAACTCAAGGAAAAACTCTGCAAGACATTATAATATCTAAGGGCCTTATATATTAAAATTGCAAACAGCATGCACTTAAAATAGAATTAAAATATTTGCATAAATGTCAGTTTATGGGAATTGGCAATTATTTGCATTTTGTGAAAAGATTTATTAAATGTACATATCATGAATAATTTAATTAATAGCATGGTACATACATCAAAGTATCACAGTACTGTAACAGTAGTTTTTGTTGTAGTGTTTAAACGACACACTCAGTTAATACTAACAGTTTCTTCTGAGAAAAACGTTCTTGAAGTCATTCTGTACTCTGTTCAGTTTCACTCCCGCCTAATTAACAGCGACAGTAACGCGGCATGCGAAGAATGCTGACGCAAAACAGAGTTATGTGAGAAAGCGACTTACTCATGGGGCGACGTGAAAATCTGGGATGGGGGAGTGTTTATCCTTTCTTTTCTTGCGAGGGTGAGAGAGAAAGAGAGAGAGCGTGTGCAGTGCGAGTGGGAGCTTATGAAGAAGAAAAGCAGAGAGCTGCAGTGAGGGAGCACTCACTGAAAATAAAAGAGACGAGAGCAAAGAGATCGATATTGAACTTTCCAAAACCGAGTTCAGCCTGTTAAAGGCCTATTTACATCTTTCACTGCTGATCTGACTCATCAACACTGCAAAAATCTCATAAGAAAGATGAAGAGGATGCAAGTCAAATTAAGACAATTTAAGGAGATATCCAAGAGCATCTTCTTTATCTCTGTGTGAATGATGGAAATCTGTAAGGCTTAACCAGCTGGCACTAAGAGGGAAGACAACGCGTGTGCTGCTTCCTGTCAAACCGGAGTGACTCAGCAGCGTTAAAAAGGTGGCTGCTTCCTGTACGCCTCAGATGGTTTCTGACAACAAACAGACCTCCAGAGATGTCCTGCATTAGACCCGAGAGCTTCCTCAACAACACGAACTGACCACAGGGGCCTAGAAAAAGGAAAACGTACAAAACAGCATTTTAGAAGGGATGTTGTGGTCATTAAACACTGTGTTACTGAGTACGGTTACATAAACCGACTTCATGTTATTATATTGCTGCCAAGAACTTGTAGAAACCGTAACATTTAATAACAACAGTACTGTCGGGCCATCGCTAGGTAAACTGCTCATCAACAGATAGTAGTTCCAAAAGTTCCGCTCTAATTGGTTAACGTCACCTGTGTTTAGACATACGATGTACAGTCCACACCCAATGAGCACATATTTGCCAAAGTTTGCAAGGTGCATTGGACCAAAGCTCTGAACGACAGTTTCAAACAAACAAGACCTTTGGCACACACCTCTATTTTCAGCTTTGTTTTTGCACTGTCCCAAACCAGGCTGAGATATTAAAATGTTATTTTATGCAAATCAAGATATTAATGCAAAAGTCAAAAGAGTAGGTACAACCTTCCTCTGCCTGCCTTATCTCGCCCCCCCCCACACTCACAGATAATCTCAAACGTTCAGAGGGTGTGTGTGTTCCTAGTAAGCTAGTCAACTGTTTTTTTATGGTTGTAATCAGGGATATGCAAAAGTGAGGCCACCTCAACAACCAGGGAAAGACCTATGGACATTTTTATAGATTAAAACAGCTACAAGGAAGCTCCTTGATGGCCAAGACTGCTCCTTGTAGTACACCTGGTAAAGGCTGTTATTGAGAGCTGATGGCCTTCAGAGGTTGAGGTATACATGGTTGTGTTGTAAAGATCACTGCATAAGGCTACACCAGTGTGTCCAATTCACTGTTGTTGAGACATTATCAGACAAGGTCCTTCACTCACCACAAGAATGTGCAACAAGCTTCAGAAATGCGAGTCTTCCCAACTTATTCAGCATGGCATTGTGTTGCATTGTGCTCAGAGATGTGTGGAATTCAAATGCTGTGTTTTTGTGTAGATAACAATACCCTGAGGCTTTCTGATGAAGATCCAATAAAACCGAGTTGGAATAACAGGATCTCTGCCTTTTGCTTAATAGCAGGCAACAGCAGGCAAACACATACAGGCGTAGTTACATTGTTAACTTGCAGGACCTATGAATCAAGTTCAAATGGGGGCAAAGAGAAGAGCAGACAGGCAGTCAGCCAAATCAAACACGGAAGCGGGTGGTCCAACCGCCCTGCCACCCTCCCTCTATCAGACTACCACACTGGTGCTTAGAGGAAACGAACAGTGGTTTAAACTTACACCACTAGTTAACTCCACCGATCCATCAAGATTCTCTTAAAAAAAAATTATAACCTTGAAAGCATGAGTGTGAACTGATAACAGGTCAGATCTTCGCTAAACTAAGGCCCCATGTGTTTGGGTTAGGGCTAAATCTGCGGTATCTGCTAGTTCCCTTAAAATGATAACACAGAGTCTTGTTCCAGGAAATAATGCGTTTTTCAGTTAACGACACGGTGTTAAACACAGTAACAGAGCTGAAAAAAGCGCTAACGCTGAAGTCGTGGGTATTTTGAATGTCAACACAATCCCGCATTATGGGTTTACAAACAAGTTTATGGTGAAAACGACAGATTACAAACTACAGTGTTTCTCTTAAACCCTCTTCATGAGTGGTTGTATTACAACCACTACTGCCGCCCACACTAACGGTTCAAAATATTACTCACGCTTTTAAGTAAACATGAAACAGGAGATGCTCTTAAATGAATTAAATAGACTTGATTCCACTTCTCAGGAATCTGTTTGCTAATAGTTCAAAACACCAGAGTTACATCTGATTACCAAACAATACCACTTACACATTATGTCATTGCTAGTTATGTCTGCTGAAGTGTTTTCATAGACAGCTGCTGTTGAAAGCTAGCTAGAATCAACATACACTGAACAGCTGACAACAACTTCGGTCACAAATGTTTTCATAACGTTTGTCCGCAGTTGCGCGATAAGTCGCTAGCAGTGTTTGTGCCTGACCGGCTGTGAAAGTGTGTTTATTAGCTGCATTTGTCAAGCTAGCTCCAGATGGCCTGGTGTTTTGTCTAAGGGGATTAGGATTAACTTGTAGACTCGAAAAGAGAGTTTAAGAGCGATCATGCTGCTTCTGACAGATTCAACCCAAACACTTCTTCTCAAAGACAGACGTACACAAAAGGCTTGACCAGAACCCTAATTAGCTTCTTTGCTGTTTACCTTGTTACACGGGCAGTATGCTAACCTTCACAAAACCTCATACAGTAAGTGATTGATTGATTTGGAACACAACTCTGGGCAATACACAATTAGCTTTCCTCGTGTGGAGCACAACTGGATAATATATAGGAGACCACTGAAACCAATAGAGACTGACATTAACATTTAGCTAAACTAAAACACCAAACACTCAAACCTAAAAAAAAAAAAAAAACAAGGCACACGCACATACTGGGCCCATTTTCTATTTATACTGAGCCGTTGTAATGTTTTATGCTACACTGTGTAAAATTTATTTACAATTTATCTCTAAATTCGTCCCTCATATTGAATTTTCGCAGTGCACTCTGGGAAATGTCTTAACTGCAAATGCATCGCCACCATAAAATTTAGCCCAAATGAGGCACCTTAAGGCAACAACATGTTGTCTCTCATCTCTTGGAACAGAGTTAGGGAGTATGCCTCACCAGCTTACTAGGTTTTAGAACAAAGCTTTAGTCTGCCTGACCAAACCATTGTATAAACACACTATGTAGTACTGGCTTACTTCCACAAGCATGTCCTTAAATCAAAAGGTCCATGGCAGATCTACACACCTGCTATTCATAACAACATATTCAAGGGCGTACAGTTACACAAGTGATTGATAGAAACATAAACAATCCCCAACGTGTCTATGAATGCGCACAAACACGGCCCATTGCATGATTACAACACAAAGGTTAAAAAGTATGTTATTAGCATTCCTGGTTTATGTAATGCTTTATATACTTTAAGTGGAACAAATTCTTTACAGTGAGGGAAGACTGTGTGCTTTTAAAGCAGATTGCTGTGTGGCTGTCAGACACAAAGCTGACCTCTGGTAAGAACTGCTTGTACAGACTGTTCTACTGCACTTCAATACAACATGATTCATTCTTTATCATTACAGACAGAGAAAATGAGAGATGGAGACAGATAAAGAGAGAAAATGAAGAAACGACCTCTGCATTTACGCTGATGTACAGGTATTGAGGGATAAAGGTAAGATGGGGTAAAAAGAGTGAGAGTAAAGGAGGGATGAGGTATCAAATGAAGGTGAAGGAGAGAGAGCTAAGACGATGATAAAGGTAAACCAAATCATGCATGTCTATCGGGTTTGAGGGGTTACCAGTCCTTGACAGGGGGCCATTGTAGGGAATAGACTATATCTAACTGTGACCAATATTCAACCCAGTAGGATAACCCAAACTAACCCCTGAAAAGTACAGGACTTCAATTCTGTGAAGTATGAAAAGTAGCCTACACGCTAAGTTAACAATAGTAAATTATGTGCATTTAAGCTGGCCAGTATTGGAACATTCAAAGCTGCATCTTAATATAGGATCAGGAATCCATTGCAAATTAACTAACCCAAACGCTACACACACTAATGCTTACTTTGAAACAAAGAAAGATTACCTCATCTGTTAACCAGCCAATCAGGTATGGTCATTGATCAATGTCAATATACTAAAAATTGTTTAACTAACCGCCAGGCCAATATACCCATCATTTAACAATATACAC
>JAZGTK010000232.1:0-49733 GCA_036877625.1 Ambastaia sidthimunki
CACACACACACTATTCAGTACATTATGCAGTACTTGCATCTTCTAGATAATTCATAGCATATGCACCAGTCTCAACGCCACTGGAGATTTAAGACTACATGGCCAATATTTCACACTCTCCACAGCGCACAGCAAAGTTCATCTTTGAAGAGAGCTTATCAGAGTCTAATAAATGCACCTCACACTGTGTGTCTGACCGCTAAGTGTTCTTAGCTGTCCGGCACACAGTGTGGCCACAGACAGGCTGTTTGCACTGGACTCACCAGGTCACACGCATCCTCCTCAGGCTTGGGGACGTACAACCACACTTGATTGTCAATGAGAAACTTCAGCCGTATATAGTACTTGGAAAGATCCAGTTCATGTGTCTAAAAGGTCAAAAAAATACATTATTGCATCAAAAAGTCATTGCTAAAAAGCATTTACTAAACCATTTTTACAGTACAAAAATATATTTATATGTACATATTAATTAGCAGCTGTTTCATGGTTTCATCAAAAGTACCACATCAACAAAATCAAGGTCTTTAGTCTGAAGGGAACCTTAAGTCAATGCTAAAAGATACCAGTGTGTCCATAGTCTGTCTCTGGCTGAATATCTTCCATATTATCAGGACAGAAAAATCACAAGCTATAAACTGATCGAATCAAACATGAAAGTGTGAACTAATTAAAAAGCCACTCGCGTGTGATGTAATGCACTTTTCAGCAGTGCATCTAAAGCTGGCATTTAAACTCTACTGTTACTTACAACCATCTTAAAACACTAGAAGTGTCCGTCCATGACAGAGTATGTTATGCATGTGCATATATTCCACATGTAAATTGGTTATTATTCAATTCCAGCGCCTGACAGAAAACCATTTCTTGGATTTAGTGTGGCCACTGCACTCCAACGCAGTATTTGAATTTATTCATAATTCTTACTTTCATGCTACATTCCTGCAGACTATAGAAAGATATGCATGTAGACTATAAGACTCATACATTTAAGTACATGAATTTAAGTAACAGAGCAGTGGAATGGGATTAATCCAGTTACAACAGCAGAATATTTACGTGTGTAGCATGACTTTGTATGCACAAATCCCTAAGGATATATTAACAAAAATGTTTTAAGAACAAGAGCTGTTATGTTATTGTTAATTGAAGTTAAGCTCATTGAATGAAAATAACACCATAAAACACATACGTGAATTTCATAACACGTTTTGTTTGTTTGAGGTGCTCTGAAGTAGAGAAAAACTCTAGCCAAAAGCATGAAACACAGAATGAGAAGAGGTCATGAGCTTGGCAAATGTTCTTGTGTCAGAAGCAGCTGGATGGAGAATAACAGAACACAGTGGTTCTGAGACTCGTTTTTCAAAGTTGACTTAGCATTAACTTGACAGCTTTAACAAGAACATTCTAGAACACTCTGGTATGACAGCCGCTTAGAGCGAAAAGAAAACATGCTTCTACAGTAGAAAGATAACAGAAAGATAGAGTTACATGATTTCTCAATTAGTAATAAAATCCACTGTTACAAGCAGTTCGACATGGAAGGTTCCATGAAAATGGGAAGTTCTAGAACTCCCTCTAAAGAGCCCCTCGGCCAATATGAGTTTTTTTTAGAAAGAAGGGTCATGGTTGGTCGTGCTTTAATGATATTGTGAACTTGTGATTGTGACTGGGTTCAGGTAGACACACTGACTTTCGTTTTTAAATTACGACACTCACCCTGCAAAGGGCTTCCAGCACCTCCATGGTTGTCTCCCCTGGTTGTATGATTGCCAACACGGGTCGATCATCAGGTAAAGTGACCCAGGATGGCGTGAGGTAGTCCGGAACCCAAACTTCATTGTCTGGCTTGTGTTGGGGAAGACTTTTCACTGAACCGCCTTGGCTCTTCTGTCATAAAATAAAAACAAATACTATTAGGAAGTGTAACGTCAATGTGGAATATTAATTTCAACTGTGATGTGAGGTATTACAAAGTGCGAGAGGGTAACAGAAAACGATTGGATCTGATTGGTTCATGACGAGTGGACGTTCCATACCAGGCTAAAGCCAATGCAATGACTCCCATCTGAAACACCCCTGACACCCACTTTAAGCAGGGTGTCCTTTTTGACCCAAACTTTGAGGTCAATGTTACTTTTCAAGAACATCTCAACACATCCTATGAGACATATCCCAACAGCAACTTACTTTTAACCTGCACTGATGGATCTTGCACAATGAAACCAGCAATGTATTTTAATTAAAATTTTGGGGTAACTTCTGATTTAATGTTAATATTAAAGTTAATCCCACAGTGTGTTGGAACAGTGATTATTACAGTTTAAATCAAGCCTCTTAATGATCTGTTAAACTCTTAATGCAAATGAGCCGAGGTGTCACTTATGTAGTGATGTGTCATTCAGTCTTATCATACTTGAGCAGGGCTGTCTGAACTGATGCAGTGTACAAGCGTTGAGCCACTGTGGAATGTGATGGCATCTAATCTGAGACAACTAATTAACTTGGCACCCCAGAAATGTGCAAGATCTGCATAATGCGAAGCGCCTCTGTCTGACAACGTCTGGCGGGTGATCGATTGGGGGAAGTATACCGACTGGGTTGTGATTGGCGGGTTGCATTGTAGGAATCTAAGGGTCTCTGGCCCTCGATGCTCTTTAGTCTGTCAGTAGGTCTGGCTGGCTGTCAGCGACGGCATGCTGCCTGACTCAGATAGCTTATCCCCCGCTATCGAGTGACAGCCTAACACCCTCCCCTTTCTACTCAACAATCTGCCCACAGCGTGGCTGTGATGGTGGTCCCCCATCACCAAGAGACAGCAAGCCCACACATGGTAACAAAACGTGGGCGAGCGGGAAAATGGGTCAGTGGGGCTTAAACACACTCTCACATGCTGGAAAACACATGAACAAAATACATTAAACTTTCCAACATTCTGCTACTCTCAGTCTGAATGCAAATGCTCAAGCAAACTAACACACACACGCTCCCCCCCCACAACACCCACCATCTGCCTCCTCTTCTGGCTTTTAATGGATGGGCCGGGTGGACGAGGGGCCGGGCCCCCACTGCGCTGTCCCCCAGGGAGATCCCAAGCTCTACAGACCAGCCTGGGTGCAGTAACTCTCTCTAACTCTTTACAGCTCCCATTGGGATCTCCACACAGCCCTAACATCACCGTCCTTATGAACTCAGAATTCTCTTTGACGGTTTTAATTATGCAAAGCATGCTGGGAAGTATTAGTGTCTCTCACCAGAGTGTCTTTTCCAGCATCCTCAAACATGTGCTCAAGACTCCGCTGAACCGGCTCTTCACCGTCTACAAACACCTGCGATAAAGACGAAGCTGGCGGTTAGAAATAAACTTGAGGTTTTAATTAGAATTCACACTGAGGAATTCAGAGCACTGACTGTGAAATAATGTGTTATTGAAGAGAACAATCTGTTACAGACAGATGCTACGAACAAGCCACAGTTGTGAGCCCATCACAACTGTTTAAAAGAATTTGGAATGATTTCTAAACTATTTTAATGCCCTTACAGCACACACAAACTAACATCACAAATTGTGTAATAAATTAACAGTGATACGGTCTACTAAGCAAATATAATCTGACTGTGAGAGGTTTGCATAGCAGATGTGAACCTGGTTAATGCTGGGTCTGCCTTTGGTTTTCTTTTTTGAGGTAGTGTCCAGACCCCACAGAGAAGAAAAGCGGCTCTTTCGTTTACTGGAAGAACGAGACAGAGCCTGAGTGCGTCTCCGAATTCCACCATCCGTTCTTGCTGCCACCTGCACAACAGAGTAAATACAACCTTTATTGAATACAAACTGCCTCAGTGAGATTGAGAGGAAAGATTCTGGAAAAAAAAAAAAACTTAAAAAAATCAGGATCAATGATGGGAAAAATCTGACACTATGACTCATTTCAAGAGAAGTATACACATAAACTTCCACAGTGTAAGGATGTACCTCAGCGGTTCACACACCCAGACACAAAACCACACTTGTGGAATAATCCGACATTTCTGGAATAACAAACATTAGTACAGTACCACAGAAGTCATAAATGATTTCCTTACTAAAACTAAGAGTGGAAATTTACTGAAACGTTAGTTTGTGGTACAGTGTCGAAGGGCAAAAACTGTGTGGCTTGTTTAAATTTAAGAGAGAGAGACAGGAAACATCTGTAAAAAATAATAATACAATTTAGGGTAATGGTTAGTGACAAAACTTTTAAAAACTTGCCTAAAAGACAAAACCACAAATTAAGTAGAAAAATTAATTCATTAATTAATGTCATATTCACTCCTATTTCATATTTAAAACATCACAGAATTTCTGTCAAACTTGTATTTTTTAAGAAACTTGAGTTACGTAATAAGAAAGGAGTCAATGTGACTGTGACATTTCCTGAGGTGAGATTTGAGGTTGGAAGCATTTCTTCATCTGGGTATTATGACACTCTGTACATTCTGTGTTGGACCACAGGAATGACAAAAACACAATGATGTTGGCATCTTTCCTTATACAGTTTCTGTTGGGACGAGGGCCAAGAACAGGGTGCCAGGCAGCTCAGAGCTCACAAGCCTCTTGTGGCATGATGGGTTAAAATAAAGGTGACGTAAACTAAACGTATTTGAATGTGTAAATGAAAGGAGAATGTGTCTGAAACGATAAACACTACAGAGTGTCAGAATAGGTGAGAGAAAAATAACAGTCAAAAAGCATGAAAACAGCATTTCATACCAGGGCATGGAAGGATGATACCGAAAAAATACCCAGACGACCCATGGACAGCTTGGTGGGGCGGGAAGCCACTGCAAGTAGGCGTTTTGGATTTGGAAGCTCGCCGCCCTGCAGGCTGGACAGGTAACAACGGTATCTGAACAGATCCATATGAAACTGCTCCAAATTTTGCTCCCAGAGGAAAATCTGAAAGAAAGAAAGTTTCACTTAAATCCAAGTAGAAAATGATCTCATTGCTCTTTTGTGTCAATAGTTTAAATTCCTCTACACTTCTTGTTTTCTGTGTTAGCACATTTACAAGAGCCCTTAAGCTGCTGACTATCAGAATGTGGGCAGTGTTTTAAATACAGTTTTGTACTGGGATATATGATTAGTCAGCAGCCCTCCTCCAAGCCAGCATGACCTGAGTCTATTCAGAGACCATGAAGGAGTAAATGCCCACCTCCACTCAAACTCCAACAGCACATACACTACACATACAATCACACACTACTACATCAAAGACATCATAATCCACAAAAATTAAACCATTTTTACCACAAAATCACTAAGTCTCTTCTCGTTACCTCATTTACAGAGAGAAAACAAAGTAGGTTAATGAGTTAAAAGGACAGCTCATGCAAAAATAAAAATCCTAAAAAAAAAATTTCAGTGACATGTTTTTGGGTTAAACTATCCCTTTAACCTATTAACTTTCACTCACCCTCAGGTTGTTTCAAACTTGTATGATACTTTTTCAGTCATGGAACTTAAGAGAAGATATTTTAAAATTGTTTTTTTGTGGATCTTTTTTATTTATTGAAAGTAATTGGTGACTGAGGTTACTATACTGCAAAACCGTCTTCTTTTGTCCTCCACAGAAAATGGGAAGTACAAAAAGAAAGTGATATTGGTTTGCAACAACACAAAGGAGAGTAAATGATTTTTGGGTGAACTAGCCCTTTAAGAATCCTACGATGTTTGAAGGTGTATCAGAAAAGTGGAAAACTAAACAAAAAGAGCATCTGTGAGCACACTTGTGTACTCTGTATTTCTCAATGTGACTAGACTAGACTAAACGCCACAAGTTAATAGTGACTCTCCACCAGTCTGGAGTACATACCTGTTCCAGAATAGTCTTCCTCTTCTTCGCATCAGTGACAGCAGAGAGTTGCATTTCTCCCATTTTCTTCATTTTCTCGTCCATGTCGATCTTCTGTTCTAACTTCTTGATCTCAGAGCGCAGCAGTCGCACCGTGTCCTCGCGGTGGTGCTGTCTGGCGACGGCCGCAGCGCATGCTGAATGAATAGCGGTTATCCAGTTTTCCAACTCCGTTTGACCGGAAGTCTGAAAACAAGTGGATACAAACAAATAGATTAGAATGCTCTGCAGTCTGCCATGTGTGTCTGGTGTGTGACCCTCTTAATAAACGCCTTCATTTATGAAGTTATATAAGCAATATAATGTCACCAGAACAATAGCAATATCAATTTAAATCAAAAATCATTATCTTTTTAACCAATATACGTTTTAACCCTTTAAAATGGTCACATGGATGTCACCTGCCACAAAATAAAATGTAACACAGAAATTCTATGGCAGCATAGGCTTCATAAATTTGTGGCCCATAATCATGAATTCAGGACAACATACATTTTAGTTTTTTCACCATTTTGGATGAAATACAAGACAAAAAATATCTAGGAGCCACTGCATTTATATATTTATACATATATATTTATAATATATTATATATATTATATATAGATAAACATCACTCAACATTGCTTCTGTGGTTACGGCACCTTAAAGAACTGCAGGCTGCACAATTTAAATACTTGTACCCACATTCATGTGCAGTTTTATGAGATTCAGGCTGAATTACCTGGAATAAGAAGGCGTCTCCCAAAGCATTGCTTAAGCAAAACACAAAGTCTTTTTTGGGATGTTCCGGGACGGCCTGGACAATGCTGTTTTCCACCCACACTGCATGTTTGTGAATGCTGTTATGGTCAATCCCCGAACGTCCATCCGTTTCGTAGAAAAACAGAGTGCATCCTGGGATATGAAGGTGAGGAGAAAGGTTAGAAACTACAAATATGGATCCAGATTACAAGTGTTTTAGGTTTATTTATATGAATGGATGATGAATGAGTTGTTGGGAATTTTACTGGGGTGATTTTTTTATTCTTATGATCCAAAGGGGTCACCAGGCATAGCCAAGATAAGAAATTAAAGATGTGTCTTTTTCAAACATAGCTTGCGTCTCACCTTTGAGTGACACCCAGTACTGTTTCCACTTCCTTTTTGCTGCTGGCTCCACCCTCTTATTTTTCTTATGCACCAGAAAATTCTTCACGGCCAGAATACCAGCCTTCCGTACCGTGCCGTGGACCGTGGTGAGCACAACGTCAGAGGGGTAAACGGAGCTGAGCGTTCCGCTGCTCCTCTCATCGCTAGCGGAACCGGCTTCCTCCAGGCACTCTCGCGTCTGTCTGGAGTTCAAGTCCAGTTCCTGACGGAAGTTCTCGTACACACCTTGATCTCCACCCGAGTGGCGTTCTCGGTCTCCTCCACCTCCGCTGCTGCTACCACTGTCACTTCCTGCGAAGATGCTGCCGCTTGCGGTGGAGTACACAGAGAAAGATGCGGACATAGCCTTGCAACGCCGTGATGAGTGTTCCATTTCAGCTGTGACACCATCAATCCCGCTGTCTCCATACTCACTATCCTCACATGCCCTGATATCCTACATACATGTGAGGACACATAAACACAGTAAGCATACAAGGTAATGCAGATAAAATGAGACACTCCCCTCTACAGTGACAGAACATTATACGGGACTTCCTCTGGGCAACTGCTCCTCAGAATATCACTATACACAATGGTCTGAGATTTTACAAAAATGGCAACAGAAACTAGCTGTCAAACAGCTTCTCTTTCTTTCCCCTTTTGGCACACAGAAAGAAACTAATCTCCACTTGTTCTCCACTTGTTTACTTGTGTGTGAAAAAGGAATTGAAAGAAGAAGATTGTACAAAACAGGCTACAGCAAAGGTGCGGCTTCCCTTTGCCAACAAAAAAACACCATCTATGTACTACAGAGTTCCTGTCACGTAGACTGTGGGAAATATTGCATTTCAAAACCACTCAGAAGCTGTAAGCAGGTGACAGAAGTTAAAGCTTGAGCGTGACTCAGGCTTTTGTGTTTAAAGTGTCCTTCCACAGTTCAAACCTTTCAGACAGTTCAGATCATATCAAATATGAACAAAAACATAAGTTAAAAGTCTAATAGAGGATCAAGAAGTGTTTTTACCTTTCACAATTTACTAAAGACACTGAAATAGACAGTTTAACCGAGTTAACAGGGTTTAACAGAGTATCCCACAAGGCCATTGTTCTTTATTCAGTTCTTTTTGCATTCTTTCTATAATAGCTCTATTTTAGCTCTACGTTCACACAACTAACTGGGACAAGAATTAGCATTTGCTAATTATTTACCTCCTGTTGTTTCAAACCTACGATTATCTTTTAGTTGAATGTGAAAGGAGACATTTAAACGTTCATACATTTCTCTTCCATATATATAAAGAATAATTAAAATAATAGAATAGGTTTGGGCAATATGTTACAACTTCAGCTTTCATTGTACAGAAAACAGCAGTGTGAACATCCTGCCCAACATCTTCTATGCGAGTAAAACTATCAAACAGGTTTGAATTATAGCATAGATATGAGTGATAACATATATGAATATATATAAGAACTGGTGACTACATAAAAGACTTGAAAGTAAACAAAGTGAACAATCACATGATTCATAACAAAGAGTCAGGAAATAATGCAGTTGAATCATTATGCTGATGTAAAAAACATGCGTAACTCACATGTGTTGTTTGTGCACGCCGGCCCTGCATCCTTGAGCAGATGGGAGCCTTATGATTGGACAGTCCCTCTGACAGACAGTGGGAGCGACGACAAGGAAGAGTGTATGCTGCATATCCGTTCCCTTCCTCCTCTGCAGGAGACAAGATCTCACCATTCATTGTGTCCCCTTTGGGCTTCTCAGGGCCACGTCCATTATAATGATGGTGAGAGCCATGGAGTGCAGGTAGCCTCTGCGTGCAAAGTTCGTCCAAAGAGTTTGCTCTCTCTCCGGGATGAGACTCACGTGTTCGTGGGCTGGAGGTGCGACGTCGAGAGTTAGCAAATCCTTTGTCTCCATCCTTACTTTGTCTGAGAATCTCCTCTGTGCTCGTCAGATGCTCTTGGCTTAAATCCGAGAGTGAGAATTCCATGGAATCCTCTCTCCACATATCTGCAGATTTGGATCGTTTCTTCTTAAAGCTGCTGCCTTCCCGAGGACCATCTTTAGTTCTCTGCAGGTACGTGTCCTCAGTTGTAAAAAGTCTGCTCTCATCACAACTTTCTGGAACCACCGTGTCCAGCTCTACTCCATCCTCAGAGCCTGGTGTGGTGGTGGGATCCCCCATGTTGTCGTGGAAAGACACCGGTCGCAGGTTCATGGCCATCCGGTCCACCCAAATGGTTCCTCCATAGCCTTCCAGCACATCTGTTTCATTAAAGGGTTCAAGGCCATTTTCAGTAAGGGATTGTGGGATGGAAGGGGTGCTGCTGGATCTGGTGCTGGTCTCAGAGTTGCGGTGCTCAGTCTTGCTGGATGAGGCATGACGTGACCTGTAGGACTGCTTGTTGGAAATGCGAAGGGATCGGGTCATGTGCTTTCGCGATAGGTGGCCCTGCCCCTCACCATAGTAGGTGTGGTTTCCATTTTGGCTTTCCACGTTCCCCATGATTTAATATCTGCAAAGGACAAAAAGACAGATGAAGTTGAGTTCCACCAACCACTAAAGATGTTTTTCAAAGCAAAACATGTTCCCATTGCTGGAGATCCTGTGTGACATTTCATTGATAGATTCGCAGGTCTTTGGGGCTTTTAAACCAGAACCACAAGCAAACACCACATTCTTGCTCAAGGTGCTATCTAGAAACTTCATGAAAGAGCCCTTGGGGCAGCGTACCTGCTTAGTCCAACTTCTACTTAAGGTGTCAAGTTTAGGATCTGAGGACTTTACAGAGCAGACGGAGAAAGCAGCTAAATAAGAGGGGATGTAGAAAATCAGTCTCACCATCTCTAAAAGTGAGAGCTGAATAGCATGTGATCAGAAACACCGAAAATATCTCTGACGCACACAGAGCAAGAAAGAGAGAGAGAGAGTGGGATGTGAAATCTCTCAACCTCCTGTGGTGGGAACATTAGTGAACTTTACAATGACCTCCATTAGACAGTTCACCATATGTGTATCTGAGGTATAACCTACTGAAACCTGTTGAAATTGTTGGAACAGATCAATTAGAGTGTCATTCTGTTAAATTAGTGCAGTATGATCAAGGATAGACATTGGGCACTATTGCTGGAATTATTTTTAGGTTATTAATGTTAAATACATGAAAATATTTGTGGATAAATACCCATGAGAGATATTCACTGCACATTGCATTACCAGCACAAAGGTTGTGGGTTCGATTCCCAGGAAGCACATGTACTGACAAAATGCATAACCTAAATGAAAGTCGCTTTGGATAAATCTATATACAATTTTCTATGTAAAACCAAAACATAATAATATATAATATATATATGTAAATGAGAAGTGTATTAAATCATGTTAATGTGGCCAAAGTGCAGTACCTTAGGTAGAACCATAGGATCAAATGCATTTCCAAACATCCATGTTCCTATTTATAGACTTCATGGTCTGTATTCATGATCAGCTCTGAGGCAGTTTTCCCTGGAAAAAAAACACAATAGACATTTTTAAACAAAGGGAACAAAGACTGATTACAGAGGTTTTGGATTTCTGAACATGTTAAAGGTGGATTACAAGATACCTACAAGAACATGAAAGAACAGCTGGTCTAAGGTGCAGTCAAAGATTCACACACAACCCTTATATAACAATACTTCCTGATTCTCTTGTGCAGCAACCTTCCTGCTGCGAGAGAGAAACAGTTTTCTAAGGTTCATCTCAGTTCCTTAAGAAGCCAACAATAAGGTAATTATGACAGAAGATCTAGGCAGCCTAGCAGTAGTCTTAAAGCTGAACCTCAGTGATATAATGCTCAATGCCAATCTGACCCAGTTTCCTTCAATACATACTCAGAAAAAGAAGGAGCCTCATCTCCATTCTGCAGCAGGTTCTGCACCAATATGAGAAGACAGATTAGACTTTACAAGCTTTGAGTGAACTTTATGGATTAGCCCCAGAATGACACGATCAGTATTCCAATAACTGGAGATAGAATAGTGGGAAAAAAGAGACAGAAGAAGACAAAGAGTTTATTTCTAGTGGTAGCACACATTAGATCTCTGTTCACATACATTTATGCAGACGCTTTTTTAAAATATATATATATACATTTTCACACAAAAAATCTGAGGAACAGAAGTTTAGAAACTTTGAGGCAGGCCTTTTTACAGCAATGCCTAGCAACCCCCTAGCAACACCCTAGTCCACAACACCTTAGCAACCATATAGCAACCACCCATAATATTCTAGTACTGTGGGGTGTGTTTTGCACAGGCAAACCCTACTTATCTTTTCTTCAAAAAAATATATTTCCCTTCAGAAATTTATAGTTAAACAATCTAGTTTTAATTGTCATTTTTAGTAGAATGTGTGCATGATAGTGTCATTTTTTTTCCTGCCAGAGTGTTTATTGTGTTATTGCTAGAGTCTAACAAGAGGATATGTGTGTGTTGGGGTTGGTGTGTACTACACTGGATCATGTCCAGCCTCAGTGGCTAAAGGTTCAACTGGACCTTAAGGCAACAGAGAGGTTGAACAAAAGAGAACACGAGATTATGTGCTAAGTTCTCAAAATGAACGCTTGCAGAAAAATATGCAGATGTTTGTTGATACACGAGAGAAGCAATAGCAAAACACTGCACTGCAGTAAGTCCACTCAACCTTGCTGTAGAGTTACATAAACTGGAGCTGACCCCATTTTTTACTATACATCACTCCTTTTCCTACATCTGGGTTCCTTTAAGCTGCAGAATTTTATAGCAGGAATTAATGTAACTCGAACCCTTTTTTACACTAACTCTAAAAATGTTTTTTTTTTTTTACCATTTACATTTAAGGAGTGTGTTAAAAGAGCTGTATTTAACATAAAAAGACAAATATATGATACAGTTGTTTTCAAATGCTGTTGGTAATTGAGACATAATTTGTTTTTGAAACATAAGCTTAGCCAATATTTTTTAAGATGTTGATCTTTGATCTATTCTATTCTAAAAGCTGCCAAATTCAAAAAGTCAATACATTAAAAATACCAGACAATTGTGTGCTGAGCTACTCTCAATGTAAGTGATGTAAGGTACCAAGAAATGTATTCCTCATTGTAAAATTGTACTTGTTTAACGACACCTAAGTGAATGTCAGTGTCTGTTTCTCATAACTTGAGCTCTGATGGTGTGTTATGTGTGTTAATCAACATAACATATGTGTGTTAATCAAGCACAGATTTACTACCATCTGATAGAATTCCAATAAATATCGAACCTTCAGCCTCAGAAAACACTCCAGATGGAATATCTCAGCAGGCATCCAGAGTAAAAATGTCATTGCAGTCATAACTAAAAGGTTAGCGAAAATCGATGAGAAAAACAAAACCTGAGTCAGTGAATGAACTCGGTGACCTGCAGCCCACTCTCTCTCTCTCACTTACTCCACACCTACATGATATCCTTGTTCGTCCCTGGTGGGATTCAACAGTAATAATATGTGATAAATCTCAGTGTGACGACAACAGGCCCCTTATATACACAAACACCTAAGTCACGATTGATATAGCAAACTCACGTGTCTGTGCTAAGACATCCCAAAAATATCACCTTGATGCTTGTGAACATGCTATGGACTTGATGTTCTGAAGATTCCGAGCCTGATGTCTCCTGCGGGGTGGAAGCAGGTGGACAGAATGAAGTGAAGGGTGTGAAACTTTAATCACAGGCACTTAGAAGGACACCTCTTCCATTTTTTATTTCACGCGCTATGAGGGATGTGCTAGCCCTGGCTCTGTTATTAAACCACACATACACACGCTCTCTAATAAACACACTAATGAGTTCAGCCTTATACTTGCACACAAACACTAAAGCACAAATATGAATACTGCCCCTTAAGTTTATACAACAAAGTGTAAGAAAAGTAACAGTCAGGTGTTCAAAAACACAGTCAGCTATTAACAAAACCAGATGATCAGGAGTCATGTATCACACTACAGAGGTTCATTTTGCAATAATGACTGGCTGCACATTATTACATTGCTACTTAAATAAAAAACATAAAGGCAATAAAATATTGATTTGGAATAAAAATAGTGTATGTGAGAAGGAAAAGACTACAGAGATAAAACCAGCACAGCTGTATAGACAATGTATGACCTTTATACAAAAATAACCGGAAAGCAGAATAAAGTTCTTTCTTTCTTTCTTTCTTTCTTTTTGCCACATATTTTATCCATTTCCCTCTGTGCTGAACGCTCCCTCCCCCGTTCACTCCACAGATGAGCGTAAAGCTAATGTTTGGCTGTGAAGGGTTCGCATTGTAATGGAATAATGAAATGGACTGACTATGGTGAATGTCTCTCTCCCTCCCTCACATACTCTTTTGTTTGGGGTGAATGGGAGGCTACAGAATAGATCACCAGCACACGCCCGGCAGTATGGGGCCGGGTGTTGAAAAGGAAGTCCTTACAGCTTTGCTTCCTTTAGCTTCCTCTACCACGTTTGCACAAAGCAGCCCACAGATGACAAAACCACTCAAAAAGCAATTCTGAAACATCCTTTACAAAGAATGCAATGACTGAAAACTGCTAATATAACTCTCTCTGGCTCTTAACCACACAGTAACTTCACTTTACCTACTCTAGCGTGAAAAGTGAAGCGTGAACAGATGGAAGGGAAGCAAGGTGGGTGTGAAAACAAATAAAAACCTTCAATATTAAATTCCAAAGTGCTGCTACAGATCAACAAATCTATCATTACTGAAGTGTAATCATCCCGAAATGGCTTCGCATATCACGTTATGAATGATTAAAGTACAGACATGCCTGCGTAAAAATATCTCCTGCAAGATTATATTCCGAAATAAAGTCTGATAACTCAATTGGTTAAACTTAATTCAGTCAGATATTATAATAGCTTGTATTTTCTAATAGAAAAGATCTAAGAAAGCACTCTGAGACTCATATTAGTCATTTATGATGGAATACTCGCTAGACAAACAACGACTAGCTGTGAGCAATGCCATTGGTGGACAGAACAGCCAATAGAAATGCATTATATTTGCTTTCCCCAAACCTGCTCCCATTAGTCTAGCACTTTAGTTTTTGGTTCTAAATGTCTTTAAGGCCTGGAGCAAAGAGCAAGGTTTTACATCCACCCAAAACCCAGCACTGGTGCACAGAGTTGTGGGAAAGCTAAGGGGTGTTTATCCACCTCAGAGAGAGAGAGTCAGAGCAGAAGAGATTGGATTAGAAAAGCAATCCATTGTTCCTTCAGATGGCATCTGTAATTTTGCATGTGCTCAATCTGCTCTTGTTAGTATAATTGAGAGAGTACAGACAAAGCCACAGATAATCACCTCAGACTGTCTCTGGCATTCTCGGCTGACTGATTTTCCTCATAGACACTACACTCCTCAACACTGTTTACATCAGCAGTATCATTTATATTTCAATTTAAACAATGCATACTTTTGAATTTTAGAATTATAATTTAATTAATAAAATTGCAACGCGCACACACACGCACACACACACAAACTCCATTCAAGTGTCTGATCATAACCTGGTCTGGCGTCCTTCCATTTATTTAACTTCTCTTAAATTTGTTAAGCAACTGCTTAAAGAGGAGAACAGCATGCTCTCTCTATTTCTCTCCCTCTCTCTGCTGTGTTTCTCCATTTTTTCTGTTTATAAGTGCTAGGTCAAAACACCTAAATACTATTTTTAAAAGTGCTGAAATGAACTTTAAAAGAAAACACAGCAGGCCATTTTAACATGGCTAATAGTATAAATCACATCTATTGTGTCACAGGCCCAATGGGATATAAATCTACTTCCAGTCTAATAGCATTGACCTTTCTGTCCAGGAAACTAATTTAAGTGCAACCACATATACTTCTAATTGCCACATTGAACCCCCTCATGTTCCTTCTGAACAATACCAGCCACTGACCCCAAACCTCGAACCCTCTGAAACACACCCAGCCCACGGGCGACTCCCCTCATTTCTCACATTCTCTCACAGATTCCCGGCAGGAGAATGACCAACTTAACTTGAGGTGAGAGGGACATGAAAGCCATAACGAAATTCCCTTGGGACTCATGGGAAAAGAGTGGGAGAGATAAAAGACAACAAAGCAGATAATAAGATGTAAGAAAAGAGGGAGAGTTTGCATGAAGTTTATTGGCACTGGTTCTGCAAAATTTGGAGGCTTATGTTACTATGGCAACTTGCTACCGTAGGTGACGTACATACCTCAGGATGGAAAGATTATAATCTTTTCCAAGGAAGGACGGAAGGTGGTAGACAACTGACAAGATCATCATTGATAAATCCATATCAACAGAACAACATTTAATATGAAAGTACTGTTCTTTGTCAGTTAATTGTATTTCTGCAGTGACATAAAGAGAATAAAGAGTTATCACACATCTCTGTGAGTGACAGCACAGAGAGGCATTTCTGTATGAGGCACCCAGCAAACAGCAGCTTCAAAAGCAGGCGATATTAACTGTCCATTAATCCAAATGAAGTGACAGGGCTCCTCTCTCATGTACCCGGGCCCCTGACCGTGTCTGTGCTTGGCAGAGCTCAATGAGCCAGTAATGAGACCAACCACAGACCAATCTTGTTTTGAAAAGGGTGGTGGAGACACTGTTGAATTATTATTTATGTTCTTGTTCTGTTTTCTTAACCAATGTTTTCCTGTCAGAAAAGGGGTTTATAGCTGTCTGGGTAACACTTCACAACAAGTTAAATTTAAAGCTACATTCATAAACCCAAATAAATAAATGCTATTAAAATTAATGCTATGAAATAAATTTATCTATATATTACCTTACATTGGGTAAAGCTTTAATATGTAACTTTTGCCTCTCTATCGCCATCTCTGTTTAAAACAGAATTGCAGGTTACCTTACATACTTTCATTGAAGTATGTTGAAGTTTGTTCATTAACTAATACGTACAGATTGCAACTTTAATGCATGCCTCATTTTTATTTTATGTACATCTTCTTTGCAACAATGCAACATTGTGAAAAGCACCATATAAACAAAAGGATTATGGCTACTTCAGCTAACCTCTAACTAAACCAGTTTTCTTTCTTTTAACCAGTTATTTACCATAACAGGGAATGCTGAGTAATCCAAACCTCCTTTGTCTCAGCATGAACAAAGAGAAAAGACTGATAATACACCGGGGTGACATCCCATGGTTAGGATATCTGTTTAATAAATGAAAATACACACAGAAGACATTAGTGCTAAAGCAAAGACCTGCGTTACACTGTAGGGAGTCATTTGCACAGTTTTAAGTAGTTTTTCTATGTAAACAGGCACTATATAATTGTCTTTGAGCATTTTGTTTTGTTATCAGGCTTCTGAGTGCAATGAAACCATAATCCAATAACATCAGACACAGTAGTCCACAATTCAAACCTTATCAACATCAAATAAAACCACAGATTTGTGCCGTGACTTTTCTCACAATCTCTAAAGGGACAATAAAAATCCTTCTCTCTTTAGATCCTGTAGATAAAGAAAGATCTAAAGTGGACCACAAGATCCTCAAAACCTTTCTCTTCTCCATCACAGACCTTTATGTCTCATCTACTGCTCTTGTTCAGCACATTTAAGCCTCTCTGGGGGAGGAAAGAGAGTCACGGATCCATAATTATGCCAGAAAACTGTGACTGACTGCAGGGATCACGTAGACTCTTATGGGACCAAAAACACTTTCTCTTTATGTCTGAATATGTCACGTTTATCATTCTGATCTGTACATTTATTGATAGTGCCTTAGTAAAAATGTAACATGCTGGGATATCCATAACAACTGTATTTTGAGAAATAATGACTGTTATAAAAACTTGAACCCTGTAGCAGTTGTAAAATACTGATAAACGCACACCTGCTTTAGGCCCCTAAATCCTATGTTGCCTGGCAACCATATACATCCCATATTTAAGCTGATGTTTGCCAGTATAACCGTTTTTCTCAATCCAATTATTAATATTAATAAATTACCTATTTTGATCATATTGCTGTTGTTATTGTTTAATAACAAACTATACTGTGTTGTGTCGGCTTTACTATGATCAAATCAGTGTAAAGCACAGCCTCACGTGGATTATTGCTTCATTTCATCAGGTGTGTGTGTGAGTGAATCATATTTATAGACAATGGCCATGCTAATGTCTATATCCCGATAATTCACCCGCACTCACTCACAAATCACCCTTATCATCCCAATTCATCTAGAAGCAGCTGTCATTATCTGCACAGAGCCAGAGAAGTTGGGGGAAATGGAGTGTAAATGGGGCTAATTTGTGGCCTCTGTCTGGGGAGAATAGAGTGATGACATGCAGGAGGAGAAGAGGAGGTGGAGGAGTACTGCAGATGGGTCCTCTCACCCGTCAGAAGGGGAGAAATGTTTGGCTAAGGGGCTCACGATTTACACACTTCCACTGACGTGCTTGAACAAAGAGTGGCAGTCTGGGGGAAAGAGAGAGACAACGAGTGGGCGAGTGAGAGAGGTTTGGGGTGAGTATGAAACAAAAGGATGAATGTGGATGAGTCTATCTGGAGTGGAGGTTGTAACAGGTGTACGGCTACAAGCTTTCCAGAAAGGAAGGTCATTTTTGGGTGCATGAGACAACATGACAGAGGCACTACTGTAAATTACTGTACACATTCATCTTTATGTTGTGGCTAAAACGTCTCATTCATTCATTTTCTTACTCATTATTCACATAAATATATACTGAATTCCACAGCTTATGATTTTATGTGTTCTGTTTACAAACAAATAAACACATTTTCACATATGGCAACTATGTGAAAAAACTCTGACCGTTTTTTATATTTAACGTAGATAAAACCAAGAGAGGGAATCGGATTTGAAGCCAGATTTAAACCTGTGTCTCCTGCATGAGCACCATAGCTCAAATTTTTAGACTTATCTGCACTAACCACTAAGCCAAAGCACCAAAGAAAGGTCATATTTCAAAATGAAAGGAAGCTGCTTTTCTTCTCTTGCTGAATAAGCACTTGTTATTCTTTAAATCTGGCCCACAGCACCCTTAAGACGAGCAAGCACTCAATGTACACATGGTCAGCTTGTATCAAGTGCTGTGTGAGAGAATGGCCACAAATACTGGTTGCTCACACAGCCAGCACAAACAAACACACACACACACTTCTAGCGCTGGGATTCTTATAGCTGATAGTGAATGAGAGGTAGGGTCAGGCTTTGGCTCTATGCCCACGGCTTTTCTCGTCTGGCAGGAAGCCCCAACGGAAAGTAAAAGAGGGGCGGGGATGGGGGGTGTGGTGGGGGTTGAGGAAAGCCATACTAGTGCTCCACAACGCTTCCTCCATTCCTACACCTGAGGCCAACCAAAACTCTCATAGCTGATGAGAACCTACAAGCCCTGACAGGTCTATGGAGAGAGAGAGAGAGAAAGCGAGAGAGAGAGAGAGAGGAGAGAGAGAGAGAGAGAGAGAGAGAGAGAGGGAGAGAGAGAGAAAGAGAAAGAGAGAGAGAGAGTGAGAGAACATGAGCATGTTCATATGGCTTTAAGACATCCATTAGGGCCTTGGAGACTTTACTTGTGAAGGAGGGGTAATTCTGAGACTCTATCATTCTCTCGTTGTCTTCTTTTTTTGCACCCGCGTCAACAAGCGGAACCATGCAAACAAAAGTGCTTCTTTAAGAAAAGAAAGAGGAGAAAAAGGGCAAGAAGGTGAAAGACTTGAGCTTTTGTTTTGGGCCCTGAGAGCATCGGAATGTCACACGCAAACAACAGAGAGACACAGACAAACTGTCAAAACAAAGACAGGCATAAACGTCTTAAAATAAAAAATATAGCTCATTTATTTATTTAAAAAAAACAATGTCCTCAGTCAAAATTAAATAACACTTGATGTTATGTTAAACGTTATTCAAATATTGGATTATTGCAACATATAATTTCCACCCTCTTATTTGGAAACAGGAACTAACTTTACAAGAAACGATCGTGCCCTTTGTGAACCTGCACTGTGGGTGTGTCTAACAACAATAGCTTTATCTCGGCAGATGATTTTTATATGGTGGAAAGGCAATGAATCTTATCTCTTCACTATGTTTTGTGCGCGTGTGTTTGTGTGTGTGTGTGTGTGTGTGTGTGTGTGTGACAGTAAAGCTCCACCATTTACTGAAACACAATTGTGCTGTTTTTAAGGCACACACACACCCATTGGCCAAACCATTACAAATCAATACCCCATTACCACATCAGTGCCACAAACTATTCAGACTCAATCCAGTGTGAGACCTGCCTCCATTTCACACACTTACCACCAATACACAACTGAAAGCCACTCACATACCCATCCATATATACTGAAATTCTCACCTTCTCCCCTACAGCAGGCTGCCATGTCCCACAGAAGATGTCTCATCAAAGTGCGTCTGCAGTGAACACGCTATACCAGACTGTTAATGAGACGGCTGCTTATTCTGCCAAAATCACACAAGTCATACAGAATGAGTCTGTAGTTATGTTGCTTATGTAGATAAAAGTTGATTGTCGTCCATCTTTAAATGGCTTTGAGGCAGTTAAACAACAGATTTCACAGAATTATAATCTTTTGATGAGAGCTTGGCAGATGATAAATGCAAAGGAAGAAAGTGTCAACAGAGAAAGTTAACCACTAGTGTTGTTCAACTTTGGCCAACAAATGTTTTTAAATGTGCTATAAAAATAAATGACTCGCTCCTGATGCCTTGGCTTACATTATAAGTGGACTTCAGGGGGAAACATAACATTCTACAATACGACCCCCTTAAAAATGAAACAATTGTAATCTGAAAGATCACTAAACCTGTGTAATATCACTAAATGATTGTAGAACTAAATGTCAAACTTGTATTCACCCCAGATGCAAGTGTAGTTAAATATACATACCAGAGCTATGAATTAGAGATTATCTCTAAGATAATATAATATCAGACCAGGAGGAGTTTCACTACAAAGCTCACAACAGAACAATGTGCATCTGGCTATAAGTGGAACATTTAAGCTTTTGTGAATGGCAGCTGGAGTGTGACGTTTTACTAATGTAATCCTCTGATCCTGCTGTATGCAAAAGCTATAATGAAACTTCACAGCCCTTACATTTATGCCAAACAGAGCTAGTGTGAGAGAAAAAGATTTTGCTCAAAGCAAAAGGCTGCATTTATCCACATAACCTCTCCTCTGCACTCAATGAGCAGAAGAGGCCCAACAAAACCTTCACCCGCATGCCACAGGACAAAAATGAATATACTCAAGTGTCTCCCTAAAAGAAAGCTAATTTCGAGAGTAAAATAGACCAGCATGCAAAAGCAGTCGTTCCTTTCAGCCAAAGATTCAATCTCTTCCAGGTCAGCAGAGGACATTGAGAGAGCCAGTCGTTCTTTGGACGACCCGTGCTAAAGGGGGTCTCTATTGTGCTCGGCTGAAAGGAGGTTAGACGCATTAGACACGAGAACAGCTCGGATTAGGTTGAGGGCCAAGTGTCTCTTTCCCTGAGTTTAAAATGGTCACAATCACACAAATTCAGCTGAAGAGAAAAGCTCACGTGGGTAAACCCTAAAACCCCCTTTTTTTAGCTCACGACTCATGTTTCTATTTCTCTCCTTCATGTTATTCTTGTCAATCGGCCCTCCAAAGTGGTTAAGTGAATGAGAGAATAATTTGTGGGATTGCCTACAGCTGTGTGGCCTGTCTTCACAGGCATGTGGTCTGAAGATCGGTTGAGATTAAAGCCATTTCAAATGTGTGTCAGAGGCTTATGTTGTGACAGGTACATTTAAACGGTAAATGGACGTGGATTGAGCTTGATTATAGTTAGGTTGAAGTTGCGTGACTATAGTTAGTTATTATAGTTGGGCTGAAGGGCAAGTGTTAGCAGTCCATTCAAAGCTTTCCGTGTCCACTCTCACACACAGATCACCTTACTAATGTTTAAATCCACACACGCTTTCCATATCCAACAGTCATAAGCATGTTCCTTTGTTTGCCAGAAATGACTTCCTTACGGAACACACTTTGTGAAACGACAAGTGCATGTGTGGACACGTCTTTTTAGTGCATGAGTTTGAAATGTCATTTTTCCAGTTTTACAAGGTTTGGATGCCCGAATGACATGTCTGCAGTATTCATTATAAAACATGACACATGTGGACGTCAGAAAGTCACACAGAGTCACACACACACCCTTGTCATAAGCATCTGTTCTTAGAAACCTAAAGTACAGTACTTCTAAAAAAAAACTCCCATGATGCTCTATTACTCTTTGGCGTTTAATAAAGGTTAAAGGTCAGACACTGTGACCTCAAAGGAAAAATAGCAACACTATAAACTAGTTTTTGCCCTGTTAATTCACACACAGTTTAGACATTTGTATATTTACATTTATTCATTTGGCAGACGCTTTTGTGAATACAAGGTATATATTTTTATCAGTGCTTGTGTTCCCTGGGATCGAACCCACAACCTTTGCGCTGCTAACGCAATGCTCTAACAGTTGAGCTACAGGAACACCATTTGTAGAAATTCAGACACCACAAGGACTAAAAAACCTGATCAAAATCACCAACCCACCAGCCCCAACAAACAAACAAATTCTGCAAATATAGTAAATACAATATCACTTATATTATTATCAAAGACATAAACCTCAGACATTAACTATAACATTCAAAAACAAATTCAGTTTGAAATTCAGTTTCTGCTTTTCCATTACCCTGTCACATCTCATCTCTCTCCTCCCGGGGCTCTGTGCTTAAACAGACCCACTGTCATGTGTTAATATTGTAAAAGGATGATACGCTGAATGAATACAGGACACGCTGCATTAGGAAACACACATTAGCTGCAGAGAATGGGGAATACGCTGTCACACACACATCTAACATGAGGATTATAATACCTTATTCAACACACTCTGTTTCTAATGGGTTTACCAGGGCCAGGATGTTACGGTTAATCCATAATGATTACTGACAATATATGTGTGTGTGTTTGGTCGCTGTTTTTGAACAATGTATAAAACTTGGTCACCGTTTGAACAAAGACAATCTCTCTCTCTCTTCTTTATCTCCTTACACATTTCATTAGCTTTGATAATATATACTTTACACGTGCTGTGGCAATGCTGTGACCCATTTAAGAATCTCCCCCACACATCCAACTATCTACCCCCCACATCTCACCCTGATGCCCTCTACTCCAGCGGGGTAGAAGAAGAAGGAAGAAATGCCCTCAGGTTTGAGAAGCCATTCTGTTACCTAGTTCCACATAACACACTTACAGAGCACAGCTAAATGCTATGTTTGCCTTAATACGCTTCATATATACACTTCCACACATATAAATACAAACCTTTAAGCTCCTACAAAAATACATGCATGTGCATACAAACTGACACATACTGAATAAACACATGCCCTGTTTCACTTGAATAACCCACAACCACCTCTAAGTCTGTAATTCCTACAGAACGTCAACATTAACATGTTATTTTTATATATCACTAGCCACAGTCCAGTCACGTGCGCCTTGTTTATACGATTCAAAACCCAACCAGTGTCTGACAAACACTCTTGTCTGCTACATATTGACCCTCACCACAAAGCCACTGGGCTTGAAAATCAATTTGACTGTGTGATCAATCCATTTTAAAAGCGGGAGTGTGTGTTTATTGAGGCTAATCTGTAGATTAAATTGTGTATGGTGGTAGCTAGACAAAGACGATGAAGTCCAGATATGTGTTACTAAAGGACAGGTAGTCTCTCTATAGTAGAGCTATAGGACCCGTTTCTGGAAAGCAGAGGGGGAAGTCAGTGACACAATGAGTTAGAAAGAGTGTGGTTCATTGTTTGCTGTATTAGCTCCTTGAGTTAGGTATGTAGGGGTCTTTGTCTGGTCTGTCTGGGCTCCTCTGTAGAGCACGGTAAGGTAATCCATTCATAAAGACAGCAGACAGCAAAGAGAACTCTGGGTAGGGGTGACCGAGGAATCTGGCACCCGGTGTGCCGTCTCTCTTTCTCTCTCTCAATCTCTGACTATGAACAGCTGAGACCTGCAACAGTGACCCTGTGAGGTCAGACAGAACGCTATAAACCTCACACATTAGTGCTTCAGACTACTAGCTTTTGGTGTAACTAACCTCTACTTCTCTACTTACTCTGTTAAGGACATGCAAAATGTGTTAAGGGGTCCTAAAGTGCGTTTACATAACACAGGGCATTCAAAAGCAGCCAGACAAGACATAAAACAGAATGCAGGAGTCTTAAAAACTGGATTTGTAACATAAGCAACATAACTAAGAAACAACATCTTAGATTAAAGACACTTTTTTAATTAGGGTTTTGTCTATTAGCAAAAGCATGATGACACACAGTTAGTTTTCCAATTAAAGCACCACTGATAAAACACTAAAATGAACTAGCTGACTCTTTAACTCAAGCAGAGAGTCTGTTTATCACTGCTTTTACGTCACTTGATTTGTCTATGCTGCCTCTCAAAAAGGAAAGCTGCCCATCTTCTCTCGTATTGGCTGTCTGCTGTCCATCTTTCCTTGGAATCTTCTTATGTACTCAGCTGTTTTGCCAGTCATGAACTCACAATGAATTGCATTCCACACAACTGCGGACCACACACACACACTCACAAATATACAGAAACACATACACATTCCCACACACTCAATAAATTACCCTGGAGCTGATCTGGGGGTTTACAGTAAAACTTTGAAACAGTAATACTATTCATGAGTTAACACAGCAAACTTTACAAGGCTGTAAAGCACATATACACACATATAATGTCTCACAGAAGAGTCACTGCTGGCAGTTATATACACCCAATACATTCAAAATTAAAGCATGTTGTCATTCTACTTGCCTAGTTACACAGAAACTGTGAATAATAAGAGCAATTAATGACAGAACAGGTAAGGCAAAGGTTCAGACAGGGAGATTTAATCTTTACTGCGAAAGTAATACATTGTCCAGTGAGAGAATTCACACGCACACATTAGTCAACGTGTGTGAGAGAGAAAGAGACAATACACACTGACAGATGAGAAATCTTTCCTCCTCCTTTCCTCAAACATTTCCGTCTGGATGAGGCGCTTTACGACCACACAACCATTTGTTTCAGAGACCCCCCAAAACAAACCTTCCATGCACTTTGGCAAACAAACTGATTATTGATTGCCTAACAAAGGCACACAAGACAGACTTTTCAAAGCCTCCACGGGCGAGTAAACCTTATTAACCTAGCAGTGTGGCATTTATCACTGTCAGCCTTCCACTTACACATCAGGACAGGGACCCTGAGACAGTCTAACCAACAGACCAATTGCACATAAGTCTTGTGAAACACAGCATGGAAATACATGTGGCATACCTCACGGGTAGAGAACAAGTCCACTTCTGTTTCTAAATAACGTATCCAAGCCTCAGCAGTTTGAATGTCTGAGCACAGCTCATTCAGGTAAGGTTTCCTCCCAGTGCTGGATGTAATCCTGTGTGTTTCTCACAACTCCACAGCACACTCTCTCCAACCATGTGAGGATGAGTCTATTCACTGAGAGAGCGGAAAGGGGTGTGTGTGTTGTGCGCTGTCTCTCTTTCTCACCCGTATGCTCAACCCTCCCCTTTCTTCCATTTGCTTCTCCTCCCCCTCTTCTCACCTCCCCCCTCTCTCGTCCCCTCTTCCTCTTTCTCTCTCTTTTACCTCCTCTGGATCAACAGTATCTGCCAGCACGCAGCTCGGGTCTTTTGCCCCTAAGCTTTGAGACACCCCCCGTTTCCTTTTAAATTGCCTGCCGTGAACCTGTAAGATAAGACACACACTTGTGTACACAAGACCCACAAAAACATACATAATATTACAAACAGAGTACACGTCATATGATACATTTAAATTATTTTAATATAAAAAACAACAAAGACCAAATAGTTACTGTTACAGTTATAGTACACTATAGGTTGTAATTTAATGTAAGGTTATTTAGTTAAAAACATCAGTTGAATGACAGTGTCGTGACAAGATCCATAACATAGATTACAGTTAATGTGGGATGTTATATAGAGAAACATTCTTGCATTTCTGTGGATTTATGGCTGAAAACAGAGATGTTGTGAAACTCTGCTGGTCATATCTGCCTCTGGCTAGTATATCAGTGTGAAAAGGGGGGTGGAGGGGTGCGTGGGAAACTCTGTACTGATCCCTAATGTGGAGATCAGTGATTTAACTAAAGTCAAGCTTCTGGGAGCCACTACTGCACAAAGAATTACTATTATTGTCCCAGAGACCCCACTGTAAATGGTGGTCAATGAGTAACTAACCCTAAGCAACACAAAGAGTAGAAAGTATAGGCTTAACTTTGTGTGTGTACATTCCACAAGTTCTTCAGCTATAGGTTGCCACAGCACCAGCCCCTTTATGCTGATGATACAGATTAGAGCTCTATTGATCAAATTACATCACCAGTCAGAACTCATCCTGGACCAATAGAAGAGCGAGACATTGTATTGCAATGTCTCTGAGTAACAAAACTAGCTTAGACATACATGCACACAAACACTTGTATGTTCAGATGTGAGCACATTGACAAGATGACAAGCATGCTTATAAAGTCACAAGCATGGAAACAAGCAAACAGTGAGTAAACACAGACATGTTCGGCTGGTTGTCACTCAGGTAACGTGTCTGTGGCTCAGGCTTATGGTGACTGTGACTCTGTGGAGCAGTGCTGTTGTGATTGGAAGGGACAGATTTAGAGCGTTTTACACAGATCAGTGAGTTTAACAAAACCTGCGTCTGTAATAACATGCTGAGAGAAAGAAAGAAAGAAAGGAAGAATTTTTAAACATTAAAAAGAAAATTAATAAATAATTGTTTTTTCGTGTGTGGATTAAAAGGTAAAGTGTGTCATTTGTTACTGATTCACTTGACTGATGAATTAACACACCCTACTATAAGCCCTGTTAAGGCAAAATTAATAAAAATATGAATAACACCTTTTGTGCTATTTTCTGTTTCTGTATGCTGCTAAGCTCTCTTATAAAACCAGTTAGAGGAACCAGTAAATCTTTCAACTATATTCAGACTGACTAAACATGCAATCAGAGCCTGTGGTGTTAAACCATCCACACACTGCAGACACAGAAGACTATAAAACAGATCTTATAGGGACACACGTCATCACACGCACCCAAGACCCAGAGTGAGACATCTGTGGAATGACCTGAAACACACAGGTATAATTCCACACTGACCGTGAGAGCCAAGCGTGTCTGTGCAAGAAGAAGGGTGGAGCGACCCATTAGCAGATGACAGAACCTATCCCACAATGCTTTTCAGCAACAAGCTACAAAAAGCTAACACACCTTTTCTCCTCAGGGTGTTGGTGACATTGACACAACAAACAAGCTCAGAGGAATCACAGTGACGTTTGTAGCTCACACACAGGTTTGTTGATGGCAATCGTTCAAAGGAAGTTCTTCTCTGCTCATTGAAGACAGAGTCTCTATACGTGTCCGGCAAGCCATTGTCTGGTTGGCTGCCACTCTAGAACGATTCGAATACAGCTGCGACGAACGTGTTTAGACAAGCACACAGAATAAGAGTCAAGGTGTGAGATGCTCCACCTGTATGGTGTACTCATGTCTAGCACATTGTCAGTCCAAACTGTTCCTCTCACACACAGGTTTTCAAATACACATTTGTAATGGGTTGCATTCTGCTAATGTACAAGTCGTTTGCTGTGGTGTCTGACCTCTGTAGCATGCTGTTGATTACCAAAAATATACTAATCATTCTAAGAACAAACATAAAATGTGTGTAAAGTGATGGACTTGCAACAGATGTCTACAGGGCAAGAGATTAGCTCAGAATGAATGCTAAGAGAAACTGTATGAAAAGTTACTGCAAGATTTTATGTGTTACAATGTTGCAATTCTTAACTTTTTTAGTTTAAAATGAACAAAAAACAGATGTTGAGCAAATACATAAAAGATCAGTATTTTCTTTGCTTCACCTGATTTACAGTATGTTTTTAAATAATGGGTTAGAATTTAAGCTGCAGGGTCCAGTTTCTAACTCAACAGAAATGTCAAGTTTGATTTCAGTTGTCTGTGTGGTAACACCACATCCGTAAACAAAAAGAAGCTCCGGCTACCATATCACATGTCTGGGTGCTGAGGATCATGGAGTGTTTGTAGCTTGTTCTTGCAGCTTAAAGTTTAAACCTGTCTTTCACATAAAAAAACAAATGTTGTGTTTCAAACAGAGATGTCAATGGAGAGACAAACGTTAAGGATTGTAGCTTTAACATTTGCAAATTGTGCACAAAACAATTTAACATTGGAAAAACAGATTTGACCAAGGATCTTAAGATAGTACAACATATTGATCAAATACTTAAGCTCACAGTCTCATCTAATGTAAACTTTAACTAAAGCCTATTTTTAAAGACAGGTAAGCTGAAGCTTCCCCTCAGCTGGTTTTAAATCATAATTTACAACTGCCAACAAGAAGAATAAAGCTACTATGAGAAGAATGGTCTCTGTCACACACAATAGCAGGTAAGCCTGTTTTCTCTATTCTCTTATCTTGACGGACCTCAAACTGTGATTACAGATGCGAGGGGCTGAGAGGAAGGGGGTGGGGCATAAAACCTGCAGTAAGAATGAGTTTATGATAACAGGGAGAGACTGAAAGAAAGGGAGTAAGAAAAAAATAAGATAAGGCTGTCCTACTCCCCTCACTGCTCTTTGCACTTCTGATTGACATGGATTATTCATTTGAGTTGCAGCTCCCCGGTGGCATCTACAGAATCACTTTCCCACAATGCACCAGTTTTATTGCCACTGGGACAAACACTCACATGGCACAGCTGTTGTGCAGTGAGTATACAGTATGTGCAGTGGGGTCCAAAAGTCTGAGACCACTAATGAAAATGCTTCCGTTTTGCATTTCTCAAATGTATCGCAAATCATCAGCATAAATTTAGAGAAGAATTGCAAAATTACCATTAATTTCAGAACACCTTCAGTAGAAACAGGAACACTTCAGTAGCGTTCCTGTAGCTCAACTGGTAGAGCATTGCGTTAGCAGTGCAAAGGTTGTGGGTTTGATCCCAGGGAACACAAGTACTGATAAAATTGTATACCTTGAATTCACTGTAAGTCGCTTTGGATAAAAGCTTCTGCCAAATGAATAAAACAATGTCAAAAAACATTCAGTATGTTCACCATTTTCTGTAATGCCAGCACGAACTCAATTAAGTAAAATCATAAAACATTGTTTATTTTTAGGTTTACATTAGATAATCACAGATTTTTTATCTGGTTTCAAACTTTTGATCTGTATATATGGCCTGTTCTGCTCACAGTGGCTGAGGTTTGAGAATGACCTGCATCTCACACATCGGTATAAAACATAGATTTGTGTGACCATATCTAGTTCCATATCTCAATCTAATTCTACAGCTAGTTTCCGCTCTCACATATCCGAGACCTCATTCCGGTAAGCCACACACCTGCTGACATTATCAGCCCTCCAATCTCCAACCCCACAGTGTGGAAGTGAGGTCACACTTACTGTGAAACGGAACATACGTGGGCCTCTCAAACACACCCCTACGTACAGTGCTGCCAGATCTAATGCATTTGTTACTATTTATTTGACTGTAAATAGAATATTAGATGTCAGAAAAAAATAGATAAAAGAACCAAACACTGAGTTAGTGTGTGTAGATCTACACGCATGTAATGAAAAGATAATGAAAATGTGAGGGGTGTTAGTCTATGCAAAACTTATCTTCTGTACTGTTATGGTGTTGTGGGTGGTTGCCAGGGTGTTGCTATGGAAGCACTTTAGTGTTTTCGGAGTGTTTTCTAAGCATATTACTATGTGGTTTCTAAGGGCCCTGACTCATTTCAAACACTGAATAACACAAATGGTGGAGGACATATATGTATTGAAATTGAAGGTTTGGGGTTTGTTCGATAACTTACAGAATGAGGAAAAGCAAAAGTGATGCTTAGCCAATAATAACAGAAGAAATCTCTCACACTTCATGCACTGAAACTCGCTCAGTTCCGGCCCAGCTCTCTGATAATCTGTACACACACACACACAAACACTATCCAATGAGCTCACACACACCTAAAACAAAGATTGCCAGAGACCATTACGATCAAAGCATAAACAGTTCCTGGCCAGGGCACTTAATTAAACTAACTGACTACTGTCAGAACCTGTCAGTGTCTCCATTATAATTACACAGACCACACACACAGGTAAAGCCATAAACTCCCTCCCCCTGCTCTGCCCACGGCAAGGTTGGCACGGTCAGCCCGGAGCCACAGAGCCAACCTGGATAAACAAATGAATAAATCATTTTATAAACACCTGTGACCACACACACAGCAGCTAAGGGGGCCCTGAATCTCACAATGAATTCTAAAAACAGAAACTACTTATTAAAAAGAACTCATCATTAAACAGGAAATGGACAGGAAGACACAAGCACATTGTCATTTGATATTTCTCACTCTTTCTTTATGGGTGTGACACTGTTATATTACATAACATTGGACTATTCATATTTTTATGCTATGTACATGCACAGCTGAAAGCTCCATTCATGGACCGGTAAGAACAATCATATCTGACAGTTATAATGAGGAAAAAATACAAGCCAGATAGATATTTATATATCTGATAAAAGAGATTGTGATGTGTCAGGATGTGACACATCTGTGACAAATGATCTTCATGTGAGCAAACAGAGTTTAGCAGGAAAGAAAAATACTTAAGATGAGAGAAATAATCTGTGATTAAAGAAGTGACAGAAGAATAAACAGATATTCAGCTTGTCTGTAGATAAAGTCTGCACACACAAACTCTTAGACACATATAGAAATTGTTTGAGAAATAAACATTCAAGTGCTTGTTCCTATTAGTACTATTGTAAGTATTTATATTATATTTATAATATAATATGGATGCAGCAAAATTGTTGCCGGTATAATATTATAGCAGTACCCCAGTCAACAGGGAACGAGACTAACGTTCCCCTAAAGTTTCTAAAATTCTCTAAAAGTTATCAAAAACATTAGTGGAACATTTTTATTGTTATATATCACATATCACATTTCATTGCTGAAAAGTTGGTTAAACATTAAAAAAATGTTATAGAATTTAAAAAATATTTGAATAACATTCTTCTAATAAAAGCAATAACAATAATACAACATCTTAAAACTGTAGATTTTGAATGTTATTAGAACATTCAAAATACAATTTTTAGCATTTTTATTGCTTAATGGGCACATTAGGAAAATTCTTACAAAATGTTCCTACAGAAATTTTAGTTTGAAGCATTTCAGAAACACTATTTGCAAAGCAATTCAATAAGATCAGAGAAAAGGCTTATTATTAACTACACATTTCTGACATCATTATGAATATTACATTTTCCTAGTTTCCAGTGAAGTAGCTGAGAGGGCAAGAATTATACTCATGTACACCAATCAAATATTGTAAACAACTAAACAATCCATTCCTCACTGTGAAACTAGGCAGACACAGTTTTCCACGCACAGATTAGTTGCTTATAAATTACACAAGCCCCAGTTAAGCCCAGCTAAGGCTGACGGGCACGTCCTAACTAAAACATGCTAATGTAAGAACATTACTACATTATTACATCTGACAGTAAGCTGGAAATGTGGGCCAAGTCTACTGAGGGCAGGAAACCACTAGTTTAATGGCTCTTCCTTCTCTGAGATGTGTATTATGAATAAGATAAATGTATGAAAATGAACAAGAGGAGAGACAGAACGCGTGTTTAGACAAAAATTGGAAAGGATGAGGCTTGGAGAGGATGAGAAATAGCATTCAGGGTGAGAAGACAAAAAGAAGGGTTTCTAAAGAAAGAGGGCAGTAAGAAAAAAGAAAGGCCAGACAGAGAGAGAGACAAAGAGAGGTGCTGAAATGACCCAGGCCACATTCATTAGGCTGGACGCCCGGGCTGAGTGTTCAGATTCTCTCCAATTTACATCAAACCCCTGGGACACAAAACCAGAAAGAAAATCGAGTTGAACGTTTAAGTGGAGCGGAAAAATAGGGGCCTACGCATCAGGGGTTGAGAAAACATTATTTTGTGAACACACAGGCCGATATGGGCTTCTGGGACTTGACCAAACAGTAATATGAATCACATTATGTTGTAAAATTTAAATATGCAAATCTATTTGCAGGAAATATGAGGGGCAGAGACAGGGGCTGGTAGACTTGATTGAGGTCTTGAGCGTGACATCTGTTAATCTGTGAAAATGTTGTACTGTATGCACACAATCTCTGTTCTGTTAATTTAATGCAGAAGAGCTCAGTAGTTGACAAACTTACTTAAAGCTTACTGATAGATAATATATTTTTATCAATATTGTTACATTTTTGTTGTTGCGCGTTTATTTTAACACATTTTAACCTTACTGAAACCTAACTGCACACACACACACACACAATCATGCGTGAAAAACCACATTAAACCATCTAGTGAATGGAGCTAATCTCAATTAATACATAAGTAACTGTGTGAATATGTAAATTGAGCCTGTGATTCGTGGAGGTTGAATCAACACTGTAAATTTGAATATCGTCTGAATAGAATTCATAATCACAACAGCTTTTAAAAGCCACAGAGGCTGGTGATGATTTCTGATTGGTCACAGAAAGGCTTCTAACTAAAAGTTTTAGAAAAAAGAAAAGCTATAGAGGCGATAAGGGCTTCAGCTCAGGTTTTAATGCTATAATAGTCACATATCTGAAACTGGAAGCACAATATAAATACTGGTTCATTCTGTTTCTGTAGCATTTTGAGAGATGATGCTATGAAACTCATTTAAGACAAGCTGGATCTTCAATTGACTACAGTTCAGTTTCAGAGGAGGTCAGATGGAAAATAAAGTACATAAGAGCGAGAAATGAGCTAAACAGCTACATAAAAGTGTGTGCTGGTTGTGCTTTATCTAGATAATCAGTCAATTTGGACCTGGGTAATCCCCAGCCCCAGACAGCACCTGCGGTTATGAATGTGATGTACACTGTGTATCACAACGCTACAATTGTGCTGGACTGTACACACACACACACACACACACACACCTGTCCTAGCTGTTTATTTGGAAAGTTTTCATTGGCCTCTATTTTTTTTTTAAGGAAGCGGATTATTATTCCCCTAAATAAACAATCCCAACCTAAACACTAACTTTAAAACATTTACCATTTTTAAAAGATATTTAGGCTCTTTATGATTTTTACTGTCCCCCTCAGGGGATATTACTCAGTTATTGTGTCTGCTAAGTACAGCTAGCACATATAAACACATTTTTGGCCCAGCCATATGTACATTTGTCTATTTTGTTTATGTTTATTTTTTTGTGGCTGACATCCTTCTCTGGTTCAGACAGTTATATATACACAAAAATAGGAGGTACAGTTATGATGACATCCAGATTGTTGGCTGACTGAGTTGAAATTCAAGCCAGCATCCTCTTGTAGATTTGACTGAATGGGAAGTTAATGTATTTTAACCTTTAATAAAACACTTACTAGTGTAACACAGGACATGAATCTTAAGAGAAATATATCTAGGAGTCTAACTGGCAAAGTCTGTATATTTAGCCAAACATCATTCTCAGCGCATTTCATCTTTCTTAGTTGATGACAGCACAATAGTTCTGCTCTAGTTTCATGCCCGTTCAACACAAATACAAGCGCTTGGAGATATAGAGCATGCAAATGAAAAGTGATGCACCGGTGTTGGAGATGTACGCCCCTGGCGTCTCTCTCACTTCCTCTCTCTCTCGCTCTTTTACTCCATAATGTAAATCTCGTATTTCCAGGTCAGCCAGAAAGGATCCGTCTCTAATTCCAGTCACAGAGTTTGTCTGCTTGTCTCTGTACATCCACAGCTAACGAGATTTGAAATGTGTGTTACATTGTCGCACACGTATTAACACACATACATTGATATAAACTCACAGTAAATACTGTATATCTGACCCATAAATCCAGGTTTGAACATTGTCTGTGATAATAGCCACACTCACACATAAAACACAACCACAGCTACACAAACACACAAATCCTGAAATCCCATCAAAACATCTCATTATTTGTTCTAAAAAGATACTCCAGCATTATTCTGATGAGAACAGCAGGAAAAAGGGAATGAGGAAGGAGGGATGAAGGAGAGAAATGTGGGGATTAAACATCAGAAGGTAAAAATTCCTCTGAGTCAGACTGATGTTCTGTCCCAAAGGAACGAAAAAAAAGAATAATCCTTTCCTTAAATGGACAGGCTGCACTTTTACCACACACACACACACACACACACACACACACACACACACACACGCACACACACACACACACAGGCTGAGTTAGCACATTAATACTCTCTTACTGGTTTGTTTGTCCTGAAGATACCAAAAGGTGCTGATGTTGGACCAACTTTTGATAAATAAAGCCATGAAAGACCAACCACAGCATTACTCGAAGACCACAAATTATCAACATATTTATTTTTATAACATTGTAGGGGCTTTCCTTTGACTTAACATTGAGCAAATTACATTTTCTATGTAACTCTACCCCTTACATAAACCTTTTCGCTTTTGCATTTTAATTGGGACATTAGTCATTTCATTGCTTTATTAAATCATTTTTATTTTCTGGGTTTTATTTATGTATATTTAAGCCTTTATGTCACATAACTGAGGCTGGATTTGAACCCAGGTTAAATGTCACAAGAACCAACACGCTACCCACTGCACCACAGCCCTGACAGGGTCCAAGTGTTACAATTCTTGTGGGGATATTTTGGCCTGACTCACACTCACCAAACACACAGCTTTAAAAGCACAAATTCCTCTACTGACAGCAGATATGTTGAGGTCAGCTGAGGACACTTTGATGAGACATTAAACAGCATATAAAAATGCTCTGACTGCTGATAGAGTTGCCAGTGATATGTTGCAGAATAACCTCTCGCCCTGGAGACCTGACCTGAGAATCCTGAAGACTAATTCAAAATCGGTCTGAGGAGAAGATGCACATCACCATAGAGACACAAAGAACATCTCCACACAAAGCCCCACAGACAGTCTGCAAGGTCTACTGAGGACATAACCAGCCTGATGCAGTTAAACAGAGTTGTATTTGCATGATTCATTAAGATGCTGAGAGTTATTAGAGATGCAGACATCCACACACACACAGATGGTTTTGTCCAATCACCTCTGCACTCTACACTCTATAGTCCCGCCCACTCTTCCTTTTGCCTCCAGGTGTTCATTTTCTCCCCCATACGCCCCCATTCCAATTAATGACTCTAATTGCCTGCTTGTCTAGCGAGCTCATAGAAAGAGAGATGACTGTTTTATTCAGTTCTGAAATAACCTTCACCTAGAGACAGAGGTCAGGAATGATGGGCGGCTGTGAGTGGGGGTGACTAAACCTGCCTCTGGTGTCCTATCATAATACTCTACCAACCTGATAATAAAAACCCTCAACCTTAAAGAGATTCAAATTCAAAGAGATTGACAAAGAAAATATCTGTCAATATCTTTTCACAAACGTTTGAGGAAAAGACTGTGAGGAGCACGTCTGGGTTATACTTAACAAACAAAAATAAGAAATTACTTTTATAAATTATTATACAATATAATGGCTTATATTCTTTTTTTCATAAAATAAATATTGTACAGATAAAAAAATACAACATGACTAAAAATAGAAACAAATGGCAAGATATACACAATTTAAACCAAGCAAGTTGGTTCTGTAAAAACATTTATAGAACATTAAAGAATGATTGACTTTCACATATAAAAACAGGAGCACTTTATGTTTTTTATGCTGTGAACACACAAGAGTAAAATAAACACACGTACATGTTCCACATAACTTTCTACAAAAGAACACACATCAAATCTAATTTTCAAAATAATTATTTTAAAGTAAGAAACTCACCTTTTCACAACATCAGCTGTAAACCTGCATGTTTCCTCTTCGTTCTGTCCCTTCCGTGAGCACCTGTAACGGTCATTTGCCTTCATGTTAAAATTGGAAATTTAAATAACTGCTATTTAAATGAGCTCGTCTGAAGTAGGTTTCTAATCCTGCATCCCCACAGTAAACAAACAGATGACTGTGTAACAAACACAAGGAGTGAAGCTGTATGAGCTTAGCCAACTACTTTCTAAATGCGCTTTCTTGTTTAATAAGGTTTTGAATATTTAACTTCCTGTTTGCACTGTGGTGGGAATGTTCCCTTAAGCCAAAGTTTTCCAGCTCCACTCAGTTGACATATGGCCATGGAATTATGGCTGCTGTTTATGACTGGGAGAAGTAATGTGGATTCTTTTTTTTTGTGACATGTAAAGGAATATTTCATGTGCATTTAGTCAAATTCTCGATTCTCAACCTTTGTTTGAGAACCTGTGGGGGTGTGTGAGAGACTATTGAGTGTCTTTAACATATAGATTTTGTGACTAAGACGTATTGATTGGCTTGGCTATTGTATTGATTGATTGATTGGTTAAGGTCAGTTTACACCAGGGCTTAGTTCCTGTCTGCATATTTAGGCCATCATCATGGGGTCAAGGGTCAAGCTTTGTAGTTAGAGCTGTGAGAACTGGCCCAAAGCCAGACTTTGATAAACAAGCTATTTATTTCTTTAAAAGTATGCCAAATAAAACAGTGTAAATGTTCGAGGTCACAAAACTCTAAGTCTTTAGGAAGTAATAACCACATATATAATGTAGAAAAATATAATATATAATGTAAAAATATATATAATGTAAAAAATATGAAATTCTTAAGAAACTCGTATTTCAAAACACTTAAGGCGACAGTTCACCCAAAATGTTTCAAAAATCATTTACTCACCCTCAAGTCATTCCAAAACTTGTATGAATTTCCTGCTTCAGAGAAACACAAAAGAAGATATTTTAAAGTATGTTGGTAACCAACAACAGTGGCACTCTTTGACTTCCATTGTATGGGCATAAAACAACATTTCTTAAAATATCTTCTCAGAAGATATTTACTCAGAAGTTCCACAGAAGAAAAAAAGTCATTTAGGTTTGAAATGAAATGAGGGCGAGTAAATGATGGAATGATTTGAATGAACTATCCCTTTAATATTATTGTATCATTTTTGATCATATTTCATATTTTTCTCTCCCTCAAGCATACTGATCTAACAAGGTCAGAAAATTAAGGACAAATGTCAGTAATTCCACCTCACCTGTGGAGCAAACGTCATGGCATATTAATTTAAACAGATCTTCAGGTTCAAATGCTCAGCTTTGGTTGTATAAACATGAATGAGATCTGAGCCAACACATCCACTGTTTTAGCCATAGCACATGGAAAACTGCAAAAAGCCCAAAGGTGGAGTCTGGTTAATGTATCCTTCACTTATTTTCTGCCATAACCTGATAACTGAGCGGAGGGGAAACCTTCTCAGGCAGTAAAAAGTGACAGTGGGACTGAAGAAAGTGGACCACACAGTGAACCAAAATCAAAGGCACCGAGATTCTGCTTAAATAACAGACATACCGTGGGGAGCAAAGGTCTGGTCTGCAGATATTTGTAAGCGAGCATTTATTGACCCCCGGCTCACAGTATGAGAAACATGTATGTCATGTGACCTCTGGCCTGGACGTCTAACACTGGTTCAAAAATATCTCCATACTGATAAAGAATCAGCAGGGAATAAAATGAATGAGGTACAGAATAATGGACAACACAATGGCTGTCTTAAATGCAAATCTGAAATAAAGATCCTAGGATTAGCACAGACAGGCTTAACCAAACAAAAGGATTTCAGCCTGTACAAATTGAGAAGTCACAAAGAGATGGGCTAAGATCTAAATATAAAGCAAAAACTTAGTAACAAGGGCCAGCGATTCAATTAAAGCAGAAGTTCTTTGAAGTGTAGGAACATGGTACCTTATGTAACGTCAACATTGAACCAAAACATCCCCTCGGATTCCACTTGCCTCTCACAGTGCTGCAGGACATCTGACCGTGTTGCTAGGAAACAATAACCCCTCGCAGTTTAAAAATGATTTCAAATTAAAAGCAGAAGCTAAATGAAAACCAATATCAAATATCATCATCTTCATGATTATAATAATAATAAAATAAAAAGGTCCTTTAATTGCTGAATTAAAAAACAGCCCAAAAAATTGTCCATTCTTGTTGAAGTATTTAAAGTATTTTTAAATCTAAACAGTGGGTGCTTTAAAACTTTTTGTTTGAGTAATTTTTTTTAACAATTCTGGCTTAAGCTACGCCTTTATTTAACCAAAATAATAACTAGGTTTAAGCATGCACATACACAAAAACATAATTTTTAGTAAAGTTTATAAATAAAGTATTCAATACTATTCATTTATCTTCACAAAAAGTCTTTACAGTTATCAGTACAGCTTTCTGTTCAATCTGCGACTAAAATTGTCTAAAGCACACCCCACCTGCAGCCCACCCAGATGAACACAGAGCTGTAAGCATTCATCAGAGCAGGTTCTTTGTATAAGACTCGAGAACGTTGTTAGTTTGTGCTGATGTTGTTAGAGCCTGTGACTCGTGTCTTTACGCTCCTGTGAGACCCGCAGCTTCTTCATTATTCATGGTCTGCCTTGCTGCTATTTATACCAGCGTTTCGACTCATCACGCTCCACTGACTCTGTCTGCTGCTGAAAATCTCCGCGTAATTGCGTTTCCTCAACACTTTAAAGTTTTTTTTACGCTGTTCCCACTGCAATAAGAGGACAGAAAATGATTACCAGCATTAAAATATACCTGTACTAATATATTTCAGTAATGTCCCAATTTGTATCTCGTTTAAGTAGAAAAACAAGTTATTTGTACAGTAAAACGCAACGGCTAAAACAAACGCATTGAGTTTAAAGTCAAAACAACCAAAAACAAACAGCAAAATATCATGTTTTGAATATGTTTAAATCAGACATTATGTTTGAACTGTGAAACTCGTCTGTGGGTTTTCACTCTCTGGGGATCTGAGGAATCTCGTTTCTGAAAATGCCAAGTTTCTTCAAATGCCCCATTAACAGAGAAAGAGGTTTTGGAGCATGTAATTTCAGTAGCCATCCGCCGGCCATCTGTGAAAACTGGCCTGCGCCGGGAGCAGCTGTTTAATAGCAGCATCAAATATAGAGCTTGATGTCAAGGGCGCGACCACCCACTTTAAAATCATATTCATAGAACAACAATGACTTTAATCTCAAGACTCTCTGATCTCTGACGGTTGTATTGATGTTTCATGATTCACCATGCATGACGAACAGCTAAACAGATCACTGGTAAAACCTGTGATGCGGAAAACATTTTAAGTCTTTAAATGAAAAAGAAAACACAAAGTTTAGAAGTTTTTAAATGCAATTACATAATTAAAAAAACATGGTTCAAATGTGTTTATCATCAGTTCAGCCAACTTCATCTTTATAAAGCGATTACAATTTTAGTATCACTAATTAGTCTAATACATGTTGGGACAATAACTAATACATAATGAACAAAAAAATTTGCAATAATAACATGTATTCTACCTGTTGTACATATTTAATATTTTTTCCTGTTTCCCAGGTTGTTTTATATGTAAAACTGCATCAAAACATTGCTGTTTTGCAACATTGTAAAATAAAAATTAATATAAATAAATCTGAATTAAACTGAATTAAATCATGAACTTTAAAATTCGTCAAACTTTTTGAGATTATCTTGATGGCACATTTTGGGTCTTTTTATGCAGTTACGTGAACACGGCGCCATCTAGTGGTAAAATTTAATCTCTCCAGGCTCTAGACTTGTCAAACCTGTTACACTTCTTTAAACATTTACTATGGTAAACCAGATTTTCAAAACATCACAGCTACCATTATTGTTACTACTAAAGACAATGTTTTACTGTAGTAACAATAGTCATTTCAGTAACTATGACATTTTGGCTGAAACTTTAGAATCATAACACTACAATATTTTAGTCTCTACACTGCTCAAACAATGTTCTCATACGAGGAATAATAACAAACATATTTAATATTATGCAACCTTTTCGGAATGTAGTTCACATGAGGACAAACCACACACACCCAGTTAACTGACTGTTTATTGAATGAAGCAGAAGTCAGTGGAACTAAACGTCACTACAGATTAAAGACCAATGGCACCCATTTATAAAATATACAGAAATGCACTAAAAACCCTGGGTACAGTACAACCAAACTTACTCTTTTAAGTTGCAAAAATAGACATGTATCTTTAATGGACTAAGTGCTTACAGGAGGAATCTACATTGGTCACCAATATTTTTAAAGTGGCTTTGGTCTTACAGAGGATTTCATTGGGTGATGCCTATAACCCCACAGGCCAGACGGCCTCCAGCGTTGCCAGTTTTAAGACTTTCCTCATTGCCAGCCTTACCCAAGTCATCTTCCTTCTCATGGATCTACAGCAGAACATACACAGCAAGTGCAAGTCTGTTAACACAACCGGTTATTATAGTTTTATTTCAGATTTATTTTCAATTTATCCTTTGAAATTACTTTCAAAGTTTACAGTTTACATCTCATCTAATCTTTTCAGTATATTTATTTTCATATATTTGTATGTTTGTTTTCATTTTTGCATAAAAATTTCAAATAGAGTGCGTATGAAGCTTATTTCTGGTCATTTTTTTTGTTTTAGGTAGTTTTAAAGTGATTGCAATGTTTTTAGCTTAGTTTTATGAATGAAGTTTTCATTTGTATTGCAGTTAATAAAAACTTTTTCATGAATGATCTGTATTAAAACCCACAAGTATAAACATAGGAGACACTGGGCCTCATTCATCAGAAAAACAACCATACCAACATTTGTGTAGATACTTTGCAAAACCATTCTTGTGAATAGCATTTGTAAACAGGCCCATTCAGCTCAATTGTTTATGTGAGAACAAGTTCATGAACGATTTATACAGTAATATGTTATGCTTACATTTCTTGAATGAGAACCATGATTTTAACCACTGTTGCGTATAAATCACTCAAATGTCTCATTTCTCAGTGGTCTGTTATTAAACAGCAAGATAATTGCATTAAATGAGCCACTCATATACTACTTAAGATTTAACTTTAACATTTGTGTATAATGGTTAATAACACCAACATCAATCACACACAACAAGCAAATCATTGCAAATGTAAAATGGCATTTAATTTGTTTTTAATATGCATCTTGAAGTCAATATGCACCGTAAGGTCACTGAGCTGTGAGAATTGTTTTCTTACCACCATTGTCCTCCCGATGATGGAGTGCGGCCCTCCCAGTGTCAGAAGCTGGTCCACAATGTTGATTTTGGCAACACCATCAGAGCCAGCGGTCACGTTACCAAGATCCCCAACATGTCTGAGACGGGTACATTACAGTAATGACATCACACATCTGCTAAAACACACCATTGATTTAAACTGAACTCAGTGATAAAACTGGAAACTTTTTTGATGCACAAAAATTTATATTAAAGACAAACAAGTCTTTATAAATCACTATGGATGTTTCAGCATTGTAAGAAAGCTAAAACTCTTCTTCTAAAACATTTTTCTTCTACTATAAAATATCCCCCACCTAGCAAAAACTTACAAAGAAAAGATCGTTTTTATGTTCTATTGTACTACCGTAGCTTCGTGAACACACAGGTCATGTGACCTCTTAGAAAGGGAGAAAGAAATGTGTGTTTAAGGCTCTTTAGATATGCCACACGGACATATGTGAAGTTTATAGTATTTATAAGCTACACCATGAACAACTCACCTGATTTCATCGTTGGGTCCACCGTGAGTCTTATTGTGAGGGTTGAAGTGTGGTCCAGCACTAATGCAGCCTGCATCCAGCACACAGGAAACAAACTAAACGTTATCAGTCTGTGCTCATGCCAACAAAGACCCTCACAAGAAAGGTTAAGATTTGAAATCAATTTGAAATAAATAAAGTATCTGACCTAACAGGGTTTGTCTGTAATATTTAAAGGTAAGTGTGCCCACCATTTGTGTTGTCTCCAAAGGCATGAACGTGGAAACCATGTTCTCCAGGTGTCAGACCTGTGATTTCACCTGAGATCTTTACTGGACCTTTAGCATCCTAAACACACACGTTAGCTTTATGAGTACTTATGACTAAATAGAAGTACTGACTTCTCAACATAATAGCTGTGAGAAACATACAAATGAGGGCGTGGCAATGACGTAATGATTAGTCTCTGATCATGACTCGGCAAATCTTCGCATTCTGCTTTATTTTTCAACATCTTTAAATAAAGTCAGTGACATCTTTAACCAACTTGTTTCTTTTACACTTTTGTATTGAGTGCTGCAATTTTTAATATCAGATCGCATGCACATCGCACGACAATTTCCACATTTACGGTTTTTACTTTTCTGGGGATAAATCGTATGCGCGTGCACGGGGGCGTTGACTGTACACCGATCTGCGTCATTTCAGGGCTACTTTTAAACGTATTAACGTAAGTACACATTTTGTGCACTTATTTGTTGACACTGAACACATATGCCGCATTTATTATCACTCTACGTGTAAAATATGTTGCACAGCAGGCCAGTTAAGTTCAATAGCCGGTTTAGCCATAAACACAAATGATCGCGCAGTAGTACAACGATTATCACGCAACAGAAAGCAAATGCACTTATGCACAATGAAATCTCATGTATGCAGTGTACATGAATATCTCTTATACTGTAATGTAGTTTAAAGGAGCTCAAGACGTGGTGGCGGGTTAGCTTCTAGCGCGTGCACGCCTACGAGAACGTCATAGATAAACACAAGTTATGCACAAATCAAAATGCAACATTTTTACCTCTTGGTCGAAATAGACTACGCCGGTCACTTCACCGGTTCCCTTGAGCACGCAAACAGCTCTTAATCCCATTTTTCCTTTGGTTTATGCAAACCGACGAAGTTAAGACTGTCACAGAATCTGATAGAATCGTTTGATAAGAGAGGAGGAGCGCGAGATGAACTGTCCAATCAGGGCGCAGAACACACAGGGGGAATCTGATTGGTCCAAAGTCAGGCAGGTTACTGTCATATGAACTTGACACTTAAGATATATACGCAAATGTCTGATGTACGTAAAAGCAAATTACGTACTAAATGTTCGTGCATTCTAAGAAATTTTATTTTCATGCTAAACCATAGGCCCATGAAGAAATTTGTTATATAGATATAAGATGTTTGTTAATGATAAATCACATGACTGGCACTTTGAACTTAACACGTGGTCAAAGGCTCTTTGATGCCACAGACCACCCACACACATTGCATGCATATTTCATCAATGCAAATAGTGAATATAAGTCCTACTTAAACCCACAATAAATCGTTTGTGACTGATGTCACATGATAAATACAACAATTCAGAAGCAAATTGGTTGCATATGGCATAAGGCTCAACAAACAGTGATCTGCTTATTCATTATCAGCATTTTAAACTTGATAACCTTACTACTAGAATTACCAGTTGGCACAAACTTATTAAAGACACTGAGGTGAACAAAAGCAACTTGCATACAAGTCAAATCATTCATTTAGTATGAAAATATTTTATTAAAACCAAATCCCTATCACTGAAATATTTGAAGTTCCTTCCTACCTCCTGAAACTTAAAAATTATAAAAACATCTTGAATGTGGTAAACATTAAGTTAAAAACATTACAGCAAAGGGGTCTTAATATCTTATTTTAGTCAATTTGTCCATTACAGAAACTTAACAGGGATATAATTGACAAAAACAAAAAGTTCAGGTCAAAATCTACAAACATTATTTAAGTAATGTTAGCATATTTACAGCACAATTTAATTAATTTCTTTTCTTTTTCTTCTGTTTTAATACAACATTCAAGCTTCATTGAGGTGGGACAATAATTCACAAGGCAACGCTCCACGTTTGCCCAAGACGCCTAATAAAATTAACTTCTGAATATCTTGGTTTGTGCTGAAGAAACCAAGCATCACATGTATAAAGCATCAAAACAGGTGCAGTAACTCTGTTGTTTCTTTTTACAACCAGCGGTATTCAAGATTAGCACTGACATGGGAAAAGCTTATAAAGTCTTTTTGACTCAGAGACACTTAATGTATATAGGTAGAGCCCTCTACGACTCTTCAGTGAGTGTCTGTTGGACAGGTTTGTTCTCTGTTATAGGTTCTGAGGCTTTTGAGTCCGCTATGGCTTCAGTAAGTTCTTTAGCAGAGTTTGGTTTGGGCTCGTTGGCATCTGTTGGAGGTTTTTCACTGAGTTCTTCACTGATGTGACCCAATCGATCAAGTCTATCATCTTTATCCCAGCGGGTGCTTCTCTCTCGAGTCCCTGGTTCTCTGTCTCTGCCCCCAACTGAGCGTCTACTCTTGTCCTCACTGTCCCTTCCTCGCTCTCTATCCTTTTCCCCTTCTGGACTTCTCCAATCCCGCCGCTCCCGCTCTCTTTCCCAACCCCCTTGTTTTTCTGGCTCTTCATGCCAGGCCCCGAATCGTTCTCGGCCTTCTGACCTCTCCCCGCCGTGACCTTCCCCAAACGGACGACGGCCTCCGAACCGGTCTTGGTCCCGATCTCTGCCCCTCCCTATCTCAGGGCGCTCACCCCTGAATGATCTCCCCTCATGATCATTTGGCCCATCTGGTCTTGGACCACTGGGTCTCATGAAGGGAGGTCCAGGAGGAGGGAAGCGACCCCTGATGCCGTGGGGAGGGGGCGGCATGCCGAAGCCCCTTGGTGGAGGCTCATGGTGCATCATTTGAGGTGGACCCCTGGGTGGCATCATCTGTGGAGGGATAGGTGGCATACCAGGCCGGGGAGGTGGAATGGGGAAGCGTTGCATGTGTGGGGGTGGCATCCCTGGGGGCCTCTGTAGAGGCATCAGACCTGGCCTTGAACCCAGAAGACCAGGTGGTGATTGCATGCCCATCCCTGGTGGACCTCCAGGAGGCACCTGGTTTCCTGAAGAGTGTATGAAACCACCAATTAAAAGAAATTACCACATAGACAGAGCAAAATATTCAACAGTTAAGCAAGTTGAACTTAAACATATTGTAGATGCTGAGATTCACCTGAGTTGAACCCATCTGCTCCGTCACTGTTGATTCTTGCTGGATCACTCGACAGATCTTCAACTGAGCCGCCAACTACAAATGAATTGTGAGTAACATCATCTCAATGTTGCTGGCAAGGCCACAGTTTAAAAAACAGACTCAACTGTGAAGTCCAAAGAAATGAAAGCAACTATAGTACATATGGTGAAGACTGCCCATGTTTATGTCATACCTGGAGGGATGTTGATCCCTGTTGCAGGTGGAGGAGGCCCAGCAGTGCCCAGAGACGGCATGGCACCTGGAGGAAGAAATCCTAAAGCAAAACCCACAAAATATACAGTCTGTTTAAGCACTGAGTGCAATTAGAACAAAATATTTATCCAGATGCATTATTTGCTTTATTTAAATTACTGTTAACTTTGATAGACACACTGTCGTTAGTATTATGGCATACAGATCTGTACCTGGAGGCATATGCATGGGGTTAAAGCCTGGCCTTATAAAGGGGCCTGGAGGTGGGGGAACACCTGGTGGGAACGAGGGGGGCGGAATATTCATGGGTCCTGGGAATCCTGGCGGTGGAACACCGACTGCTCCCATTGGCTGGACAGGAGGAACCTGAGGCTGAAGGAAAAAGTAGGTCAGTAGGTCAAGTAAAAAGACACTACACAGCCTAATAACAATTTTACTTTAGTGTCTGGTTGCAAGAAATCTTTGACCAATAAAAAAAGTTACCTGCATAGGTACCACTGCGGATATCTCCTCCAACTTTCCCAACTCAGTCCTGCCATTCTGAGACTCATCTGCTGTCTCCAGCTCAGTCTGAGGACCTCTCCACTCTACCAAGTGATGAAAAATCATATGAAAAAATCATGAAAAATCAATGAAAAATCATACGCTAAATAAAAGTGATGTATCCTCAATGTCTAGAGGAAACCAGTAACAAAGGGTAACAATCGCCTACCTGGTGCAAGAGAGTCAGGATCCAGCATCCCTCCCTCTCTGAACACATCCAGATCCTCCTGTTTGATCTTGGACCAGGGTATGTAGGTCACACCTAACTCCACATCCCAGTACTGCTTTAAGTCTGATTTAATGCCCTTATTCAGAGCCCAGGCAATCTGGGAAACATGACACATGATTGACATATTGAAATACTTTAATATACATAGACACTGTATTTTATACTTATTCTAAAGTCAACATGAGATGCATCATGCATAAGCTTTAAAGTTTCTGTATAGTTTTTGCAATACGTATTATTTCAAAGCAGTTTAACAAAGAACAGTGCCTTACAAACCCTCCAGTAAACCAGCCATAGTAAACCCTACTATGCAAAACCTTTACAAACCCTCCAGTAACCATGCTTTGAACCAACAGCTTTCAAATGAGAACAATTGTATTTTTCTATCAGATGAGCCCAACACCTCCAGAAAACTATTATCTGGTACCTTAATGGCTTTCTGGTTGACTTTGTATGGACCTCTGCCAAGCTTCTGCAGAGCTCGGAAGGCGTCCTGACGGTGGATCATGACGATGTAGGCACAACCACGAGGAGGAATCATCTAACAAAACCAAGACAAGACAAGTTAAAAGACCGTGCTAACAGCAATACAAAGAATGCATAAATATTACATTGAACTTACATTAATTGAATCTATTTGCCCAAACTCCTCTAGCAGACATGCCACGTCCTGCTGCTGCGTCCTTTTATCCAGCTGACCCACCCATAGAGTTGTACTGCACACTGAAAGAGAGGGAAATTATGGGCATTTGACTATACAACCGTACACAAGGACATATAAGAGCACTGCTGCCGCCCTTGTGGCTAAACTGGGGAATGCAGCTCTGCTTACCACTGAGTGTGTTGTTCTTTACAGGTGGAAGGCCTTTCTGCCTTCGTTCTCGTTCCCTCTCCCTGTCTCTCCTTTCCTGAGAACGTGAGTGAGGCGACTGATGCCGGCGCTCTCTCGAACGGGATCGAGATCGGCGGTGCCGCATTCGTCTGCTGCGGGAATTTGACCGAGACCTCCTTCTTTTAGGAGACCTGAACAAACACATGCATGTTCCGTGATGGTCTCATGTCTGACTACGCTAAACTAGTGTCATCACAATATTTAGCCTTGGTAGGAGGACTCAAAATAAACTTTAAGCTTGTTTTACGTACCTTGACCCCGAGTGTGATCTTGACCTCCTGTCATCAGTATAATGACTTGCGGTTGCATCTGAATTGGTTGACATTTCCTGTTTAATGCATTACAACAATTATTAATCAAATAAAATTGGTCTTATCAGTTAATTTACTTTTTTTTTTTTACATTTTTATGCCTTTGGCAGACAGTTTTATCCAAAATGACTTACAGTGTTACATTCAATTTATACATTTTGTTAGTATGTGTATTCCCTAGAAATTAAACCCACAATCTTTGCGGTGCTAATGCTACAGGAAGTTACTTATGGAACAAATTGCAAAATGATTAATAGCCTTGTCTGATTCACATGTTTGAATGATTTTACCTGTTGCTGATGTCCAGCCATGAGCTGGTTGAAGGTGTCGTTCTGAGGAGGGAAAGCTGCATGTGGCTGCCCCATTGGAGGCATCATGCCTGGGAAAGGCTGAGAGGTCATAAGACCAAACCCTTGGACGGGTCCATTTGAAGGCAGAACAACCTGAGCACATGGCAATAAGAACCAAAGCCTTTACTTAAATACAGGAAAATGTCAAGAAACATTGAACTGCATGTCAATAAACTGGCTTTAAACACACATTGCCAGTATTATAACATACTTGTTGGTGTTGAGACACGCCCATCATATGTTGCTGAAAGTGTTGCATCTGATTGGCTAAAGAAAAGCCTGCAGAGGTCTGCTCAGCAATCCCTCTGCAAAGACACAGATGAAGTATAAACACAGATTCACAGACACTAATGTTTAGCCAATTTTAACAAACTGCTATCGGTCGATTCCAATATCATTTTAAATCCTGTATCACATATTGTATGATTTACAATATGACATCTAACAAACTATATTTTGTACAGATTTTATTTTGTTTTGGCATTACAGTAACCAAAGAAAACTCAATGCTGTCACACAATAAAAATAAATTAAAATTATTGGTTTGTAATATCGGCCTGTTTCTTGCTATAGCCAATACGCAGATGACTTTAAATTGATCTTAAATCATCAGATAAATATCAGGGGACCTGATTTTGCACATCACTAGTGATAAATGTAATATTCAACACAAAACTGAGCAGTTGATACATTATGAAGTGTGACAGAAAGCTCACTGCTGGTATAGCTAGTTAACAATTTAAAATAAAGATACTGCTTACAAACTGCTTACAAATTATGGTGACCAGATAATGTTTCATCGTTCTTGACCTCCTCACCAGCTTCTGGCTCATCATCATAGTCAAAGCGGTCCAGAAGTTTCTGGAAAAAGTGAAAAGAAACCATGAATGTTGCTATAGCTTTTCTACACATTGTCTATAGAGGACCACATTTAATACACTCTTTTTTAACAATATCTTAGCACACTTTATCTGAAGTCACTTTTTTCTGTGGAACCCCAAATTTGTGTATGTTGAGCTAAATGTTGGTGACTGTCACAATGAGGATGAATACTGACAGAATTTTGAGTTTTGGGGGAACTATCCCTTTAAAGTTAATTCATTTATTTCTTCCAGACCATTTATTATCCTTTTAATTGTCACTACTTTATAAGCCCATTTCACAGAATCACTGTTCGCAAAATTCTTTTACATTCTGTACAGCTTGTCTGAGTGTGCACCAATAATCAAAGGAGGGCGGGGTTTAGCAATGGCCAATCAGCTTTAACTTCCAGAAGCAAAAGGAAAGCATTTATATTTACCACCGTCGCCACTGCTGTAAAAATCTCTCCTTACCTTGTCGAAGGTGGCTTTCTTCTCCACGGGCTGTGGTGTGTGATGGAGGTGCTGATGTAGAAGGGTGGAGGGGGCTGCAGTTGCTGACGGGGTCTGCAGGTGGATGTGAGTCTTGTTATTGTCCACAGCTGGAGACTGAGGTTTCCCTGGAGGCTGAAAGTTCTGCAGCATCTGTTGAAGCTTCAGAAAATAATGATCACGTGAACATCTGGACAAAACGTAAAATCTATAATTCTGAAGCATACTTCAAGCGTCTGCACTAAGTCTGATCACGCTGAGTAAACTGCACTCCAAAAGGTTTTAACTTTCAACTAGGATAAAGATGTTACATCGCACAACCCTCTAGGAGACGAGTAACGCTAGCTATTCAGAATTCGCGCTAGCACTTGTTATTGTGGTGCATCATGGGATTGAATGACATCACTTGGTAATATCCACTATAGTTTCTGGCACCACTAAAAATGGCTGTCGCCAAAATAGTGCACTATATAAGGGTATGGGGGTAATTCTGGACACAGCCTTAGAATCAAGCCCAACAGTCTTATTATCTCTAGTAAAAGCAGCCCAAGGTAGATCCTTTACAGACACTTGAAATGCAGTGAATCATCTGGACTGAGTCAGTATCGGTGTGACTAACCTTCTGTCCTTGAGAAGACTGAATCAGCTGAGCCACAGCTGCAAACGCATCTGAGTTCTGAAGCTGAGGCACAGCTGCTGCGATGGAGTTTGATGTCACCGCGGGATGAGACTCTTGCTCCCTCACTGGAGACTGTGGAGATGCTGCAGAAACACGTTGATAATCAAGTTATTGTATCTTGTTATGAACCACACAGTGCAGATTGGTCATTAACCGTAGCACAGTCTACTTATGCTGCAACATTGTTACTCCACACTATATCTTCTAACAGAAAGAAGGTATTTACCCCCATCAGGGCCGTTGTCTATCCCTGCTGAACTGCTGGATCCAGCAGTCATGTCTAAGAGAGGCTGGATCACGTCGATCTTAAACACACCATTCTTCTGCCAGAGATTCAACACTCTCACTATCTTACTCTGAAACGAGAAACATCATATAAGCATTTTAACAGAGACATGCAGAACCTACTCAAATCATTTCACCTCACAATGAAGGCAACTGAAAGAGAAGCTACAAAGGAAATAAAGATGTTTGGCTGGATGAACGCTGCATCCTCACCCTGTCCTCTGTAGGACACAAGCACAGGTTCTCAAACGTTCCTGTGATGTTTTTGGTGAACCTGGGCCCGAAGACGTCTTTATCTGCTCCAAACTGATGTCTGGATTGTCTCACGATGGAGTCCACCACATAGAGTCCAGGAACTTTGTACTCGGGCTTGCACTGATATGAGAAAAACACACGACAGTGTTCAGCGAAATCAAACACTGTTCAGTGATTAAAAAACAGCAGTATTAGTATAGATGGGTACCTACCTTCTTTATGAACTTTTCAACAATTTGGACAACATGCTTGTATAACTGGAGAGAACAAATATAAGAAGATTAAGGTAAATCTTTTAAGTTT
>JAZGTK010000232.1:49783-89011 GCA_036877625.1 Ambastaia sidthimunki
ATTTGTATTAAGTAAAACCATTAATTGTTGTTATTACTACATCAAGCACTTTTCAGATCACCTGACACTTTTTATAATGAAATGAGTATGTTTTAGGTATAGCTGATTGATCTGGACATTAAACTCTAAATGACCTGAGCAATGAGTTTGTTACCCCAGGGGCATTTCTCCAGCAATACGTGTACATACCAGCATGTCCAAAAAACAACATGAACATCTTGAACTGTTCTCCAGACTAGACTAGAGTTTAGTAATCTGGCCAGTTGTTTGGGCCAAAGTGTGTCATGGAAAATACAGCCTGCATTCGGCATTTTTTTTTAGTCTAGTAGACTGCCATTTTAAGCAGGGTCCAGAACCCTGAATATTCTCATAGCTCATCTGAACTTCCCTTATCTGATGAGCAGATTCCAGTTTACTCAGTGTTGCAAGCTGTAGAAGTTCCCTTCTACCTCACAAACATGTGATTGTAGAAGATGCCGCTACGTTTGTCTCATCAGGGCTTTTGATCTGTTCCAGTAAGGTTCATTTTGTAATCACTTCCACCGCCAAAAAGAGGAAGTGAAAATTCAAGCACAGAGACTTACTTGACTAAATTTCCCCACAATACTTTACATCAGAGATTATGAGAAACTAATAATGTCTCTTTGTTTGGTGATAGACCGTCACTTGCAAGTAATTTGTACAAGTAGAGGATATTTGTTGGCGCTGCCCCATGTAAACTGTCAGAAAAGTGTTTTTGTTCTGTATGTGTTAGCAGACAATGACTCAAATTGAGTCATGATAATTAGGTCCTTACTGTACTGGAGACTTTCAAAGAAGCAAGAAAAGGAAAAACCTTTTCATTAGCTGTTCCTGAAACCGTGCTGTAATCTGTCTGTATGCAGTTATTACAAGTCCAAGCAGCAAGATAACCCAACGCAAACCTTTTATTTTGCATGTGAGGGAACAAGAGGTGTTTGTTACAATGGATGATTGTGGACAGTTTTGATGACAGAAATGGAGGACTTTCACAAAAGTTTTTGACTTTTACTTTATATGTTCTACTTAAAGTGACCGTTCACCCAAAAATGAAAACTCTTTATGTCAATATTTATTTGGCATTCCAAGCCCATATTTATTTGTATTTTTTCATCATTCAAAACGCAAGGATGTGAGGCTGGATGTTCAAGCTGCTTTTTTTATATAATGAGAATGAACTGAGATGTCAAGAGTCTTAATAGCAGTTCATACAACTTGTGTGTTGTATTTCAAGTCAAATGAAAAGTATGGATATGTATGATATGTATAGAACAGATCTAAACATGTTAGTAGTTGTAAAATGTCAGTGTGTTTGGTCTTGGCAGAACCTGACCTGCTTACAATGCTGCTGGTGTTCCAGAGTAAATATGAGAACCTGCTATTGCTAATACACACATGCTGACTGTGCACATTTTAACATTTGGCACTGTAAACAGTTGACACACATGAACCAAAGGAATTTGCCATCAGCAATCAAACTTTTGGGTCCAACCTGTCATGACACATTTAGGATTAGAAAGGATTATAAGTATATAACAAATGAAAATTGTGTATTTTCTCATAAATTAATCAAAAAGATGTGGAAAAAAATGCACAAGCTACTATCACCCTTTACATACACTCTGTCATTTTTAATGTCATGGGAATCCGGCGTACTGGTTAGAGATGAGGTCAGAGGTATCGTTTCCTGGTAGTTTTTTTTCCAGTCATGAATTCTCCAGGGAGCTGGAATGACCCAGAGCGTGTTCTGCTGTAGACGTGATACTCCATGAAAATGAGGTTTAATAGTCAAACACTTAAAGCTTGTTACAAACAATCCCCACAGGGATTTGAATGATATTGCGAAATGTGAGAGGTTGTGGTATGAGAAAGTTTTCAGAATGTAGACATAAACCATGCAGACATGTCCTAAAAGACCTACTGTACAGCCAAAACAGGACTATCATGAACTGTCATGTTGTCACATTACAAACCACTGAATGGCAACTGCTGTTTAGTATTAGTTTAAGGGTTCGTTTTGCACTCAGTAATGTTTTGGCTTGTTGTCCTGTCCGATATGGCACCCATCTAGTAAACAATATTTTTCAGTTTAAGATGTTTAAAGGTGTTTTCAAAAATGTGCTTTGAATAGCAATTCATATTCAGTTCATTCGGGTCATTTGATCTCAACATGGCGGCCCCCATAAAACAATCCACCACCATGTAAAATAAATCGGTTGTTTTTAATCCAGTGGAACTTATCCTGCTGAGAAAAAAAACAACTGAAACTTTATCTGTTTATCTGACTCTGTGCTGTTTAATTTTCTTTTTTATAAACTGTTGAGTCAAGGGCTGTTTTTTAGAAATGTTTCCATTTTCATGTGAAATCATTGATTAGATTTGTAATAGTTTGCAATAGCTCACGTGTCACTGCACAGCTCTGATTGGTGGTTGTTTCATTTTAATTTTTGATTTATGTTTTTTGGTTTATACTTGTAGTATAACTTGTAGTATATACTTGTAGTATATTTATACGTGTAGTATTGTAGTTGAAGTGTTGAATAGGATTAATATTCTTTTTTATTGTTTGTATTACTTTTATTCTTTTGCTTTTTGTATTAATGTATTAATAAAACGAACATTTGTTTAATTTGTAGTAATTTTAACAAACTTAAGGGCACAGTGGATAACAGGAAACAATAAGAACTGATGTACAAAACAAAGCAAAACAAAACAAAAGAAACAAGCACAACAGGTTGACAGATAAATCGATAGAAGTCATAAATATTTCAATAAAACAGAATAAACAGTTGCTTTTCTGATTGCATTTAGAAGATGAGATTAATTTTTACTGAGAAGCTGAAGATGGAATTTCAGTATGTCTAGGGGCTATTGTCCTAAAAGACCTACAACCAAAACAGGACTATCAGGGACTTTGGAAAAGTTTACAAATTGCCTCTGGAGGACCCTAAGAATCCATGCATTTGTATATACTCCATATTTAAGTATAGCTGTGTGTCGTCTGATCAGCAACCATGTTCACACTCGTGTCAAATCTGATCCTCAATGACTTTATTGTTTTAGGCCAAAAATTGCTGTGTTGTGGTGACTGATTTGAGGTCCCGTCAAAAGGAGAAATAAACATTTGTTTGGAGAAATGGATTCTGTTGGCTTGTTTAAAATATGGGGTGCATGATTTGATTGTCTTGTTTGCTCAGAAAATAAACAAAGAGGATTCCTTAAATGAGTCTAAATGGCATAGAAATATAAATATTACTTATCTAATACTTACACTAGTATAGTGAAATACAATTGTTTGAGTATTTGTGATCATTTAAATGCTAGTGAATGCCTCATGTTATGGGTATTGGCCAATAAACCCAGTCACACAGACTGTACATGTAATTTCCTAACAATTATTCTTCTATTCAGATCTCATTTGCATTGTTCTTTAGCTGTCACATTCACCTGTAAACACTCACGACACGTGTCAGTTCAGTTGTCCGTGACCGTGCTGCTGTCTGGCTGCAGTTTGAGGTCAGACGGATCATTGTCAGTGATATCACATAATGTTAGCGACGGTTGCTATGAATGGCAGTCTAACAGGAAAGAGCAACACAATAGCAGGATGTTGACTTAGTGTTAGGTCATGTTATCAGACACTGGGCCTCCAGAGTGGACCAGGCCACTCAGTTTGTTGGTCACGAGGTGAGTCATATGGCTCAATGTCACTAGAGAAGTGCCATGTTATCAAATAATATAACAGCATTAGCAAATTTATTTGGTGTGTGGCGTTATATAATATGAAATTGTTGTACTGGTATATTTATTGCCCTTAAGTCTTTTATCAAAACCAAAGTGTGTGTTTGATGTGTGTGTGCACAGGAAGTCAGTGCATGGTGAAGTTTTTTTTTTATAAAAGATTCAAAGGAATGCAATGTTGTTAGGGGTTGCTAAGGCATTGCTAGTTGGTTGTTAGGCTATTTACTGTATACTAAGCTTCAAGGTTTTCCCGTTGGCAAGACTTTTATTTGAGTGCAAAATCTAAACTTTGAACAACAGGAGCAAAACAAGAAACAACGTGTTTGAATGTTTCTCTTGTTCCTAAGTTTACATTAGTGCATTTTTTTTAGGCGTTTGAGAATACAAACAAAAAAAAACAGTCGGAAGGTCATTGAACCTCTGCCGCCCAGAATGTAAAACACATCTTTACTTCCTCTCAGTTAGCTGTTATATCACAAGCACATCGGAACCAAACACAAGCTCCTTTGGACACTGTTTATTTGAGTTAAGCGTATGTGCTTCCTCGCTTCTGTCTGTTTGATGTGGGCTGGGGACATCTCCATGATGTTTCCTGAGGGTTTGGAAAGATGAGATGTGCTTCCGTCCTGAACGCTGGGAATCTTTAAGACTTTCCAGATCTCTTTGGTCCCAGGGGGCAGCTGTCTTGTAAAATTCGTATCAAGCAATATATAACTTTTTATCGATATTGAGAGAGTAATACATTATTAGTCCTATTTTGTAAGGAGACATAACGTTTATGATGTAGTAATATATATGCACACATATATAAATATTTATCTATGTGTGTGTTTGCATGTTTTCTTGCTTTAATTTTAATGTTTTGTTTTTGTACTATTGCAGTTTTGATGTGGAAAATGGCCCGTCTGCGAGCTGTAGTCCTTTGGACCCACAGGCCTCTCCAGGTTCTGGTCTGGTCCTACACCCAAACTTTCCTGGCCACAACCAGCGGCGAGAGTCCTTCCTCTACCGCTCGGACAGTGACTATGACCTCTCACCAAAGTCCATGTCCCGAAATTCTTCTGTCGCCTCAGAACTGTGAGTATTTTGTTGCTTCTTGTAAAAAAATGTCAGTAAAAATAATGGTGATGTTTTATTTTAAATAAGCTGATTTCCTGGTTTTGGAGGGTTCCTGCATAGGGAAGCTTCTGAATCAGCTGAACCAGGTTGCCCAGATCAGCTTGGGCCAGCAAAGCCAGACTGTTTTAGGCTGGTTTTGAATGTTTGTTTGTTGATTTGTTTGTTTGTTTGTTTGTTTTATTCAGCAGGGATAGATGTGGCAGAGAGCTGAAAAATCTTCAGATGTGCACATCATTTTTTTTAGAAAGCAGCGAAAAAGATCATCTAATTATTTAATCAATTTATTGACTCATTTATTTGTCACCACAACTGTACCAATGGCATTCGGTTTTCAGTTGTGTAATATGCCAATTTCATCTTCATCATTAGGATTAATGTTATTATATTCTATTTTGTGGAGTTATGAGCACAGTGCAGCTCATGGCAGTAAGATTTGCATGCCAGGTCATATCTCAATCAAGGCCTGATTTTCTTGACGCTTCTGGCAAAAACTGCCTGGAATTATATAACGCATTTTCCAGAGACTTAGCAGCCAAATATCTGTTGAACCCTCAGGAATGACCTGGAATGTTCTTGGTAACTCATTTTTAGTGTCATTTAAGGTTCTTGTACTGAAGTGATGAAAGACAGCCTCATCTGACACATACAAGTGACAATAAACCTACCTAATGTTTTGTTTTTTTATTATAAACAGCAGATTTTTCTTGTAATTGTTTTTCTGTTCTATTTGCTTATTTATAAAGTATGATATTCACACAAAAACCTTTTTGACCATTTTTAACCATTTATTTTTTGTTACTTTTCAAATGCCTTTTTTGTTCAAATTGTATTGTTTTACTAATGCCCCAGATTTTCAGTCTGCAAAATTACCAAATGTAAATAAACGTTTGTCCATTGTGGTATGGTTTCCACAACAATCCTGCCATTAACGAAGTTTGTGTACTTAGTTGCCAAGCAGATAAATCTCTCAGTCAAGGGCATTCTTAAGATAAAATAACAAGCGTGATGTAAAACTGTTAGCATAATGATGTCACATTATCACAAAATGTTTAAAATGCCATTTTATCATTAACACACACCATGAGATGTGGTGAAAATGTTCTTGAATTTGCTTGATTTGCTTGAAAATAAACTGCTTGTCCTTCATTCATTGTTTTCTGATTGCAGGCATGGGGACGACCTGATAGTCACACCTTTTGCTCAGGTAAACAGAGCATGCAAACTTTACATCAGTGTCAAGTTACTTTAGGGATTAAATTTCACATGCTATCACATTAACTGTGTGCTTGGTTTTGTTTTTCTGTTTAATAGGTTCTTGCAAGCCTTCGAAGTGTCAGAAACAATTTTACAGTCTTGACCAATGTTCAGTGCTCATCTAACAAGTAAGTATTATTGTAAACACTGGTAGAAATTATCTATGGCGTCATCAAAACGTATATGTACTATATCTTAAAATGTAAATGAACTTTTTGTCCATGATTAATGAAAAGGAATTTCTAGGGTCAATATAAAGTGTGTAAAACTAAACCCACATAATGCACAATAATGCCCTTACAATGGAAGCCTATAGGCCAAAGAATTGCATTATCAGGAGTAAATGGTAAAGTATATGGTAAAACAATATGCTTAACAAGAGCCTTGTGATATAATCGCTTACCAATCTGAATAGAATTGCTTAAAAGTAACAGATGACAGATAGATGACAGATAACAGATGAAACAATTCTGTCAGCATTTACCTAATGTTCTTCCAGGCTTGTTTTACTTGTTTTCTTCTTCATTTATCTTTTTTTTTTAAATAAGTAAGAACTGGTGCTGTCAAACTCTAAAAATGACTAAAAACAACCATAAAAATATAATATTTACATTTCATATGCATATTTGATTCGGTTTAGTTCATGAGAGAAATAGCAATTCATTCATACATCAATCGTTCCTGAGTCAGATCTTTTCAGTTGGTCTTATATATGTATGGTCTTATAAGATTATAAGACGTGCTAAAGACAATAGTTTTATAGGCCACTTTAATGATACCTTCATGGTGCTTTCTTTTGAAAACTCATTATAACTGCTGGATAAAGAGCTTTTCATGTAGAGACGTTAGCAGTTTGGAATGAGTAAATGATGACAAACCTTTTTTGCATGAACTTTTCCTTTATTGTATTTCAGTGTTTGACAGGCCATTCTGGTTTTTGTAACCACAAGATGGCAGTCTTTCCAACCATTTGACTCCACCACCCACGTAGACTGACATTTCACTAGAGCCATTTTCCACTTAACATTTCACCAGTTTTCTTGGCTTTTAAAATCTTAGCCAAAAATCACTTCCTTAGGCAGACAATTTCCACAAGCCCCTGAATGACATTTTTCCACCTGAGTGATGAGGGTAAACGATGAAAAGGTGTTTACTCATTCTTATTAATGGAAGAATCACTTTTCCCATCCAAATAACCATGGATCTACGTCAGGGCCATTCCGCTTTGCTGTTAGAAGCTTTTGTTGAGCTCTTTTTAAGTTCCTCTCAGGGCAGCCAAGTTCAGATGAACTTTAAGGGAACATTTGCAAGAATACTGTGGAACAGCAGCCACACCCTGTGATATCATAATAATACATCTGTATTAAGGGGTGTGTCCAATTCATCATATACTTACGTACAAATATATTGAAAAATGCACAAACACAGTTTGATAACGTTACGATGTTCTGTTTGCTTTGCCATCTGTTTACAGTTATTGATGACTCATTAAAATGTTTTCTCATACGTACGTACATAATTGTATGTCATAGCTGTTTTTTCCCTGCTGTTGTAAGCCATATTTGGTCATAATAATCAGTTTAAATTTGTTATTGTTTATTGAGTCTTTCTTTATTGAATGTTACATTGGTTATCCTTGTAGGAGGTCCCCTGTATCCAACCAGCCCCCCATCACCAGAGTGTGCCTACCCGGTAAGTCCTATAACCTCACACCTGTGGTAATCACCTTCCCACTCACATCTCTGTACAGAAGTAGCATAATAACACACATTTGGTCTTGTGTCTGAGCAGGCAGATTATCCTGTTTTAAAAAGCACCTTTGGGTTTGTGTTGTGTCGTGTTGTGTATATTTTTAACGACAGAGGGATTTCATGCTACGTGACTGCCCACGCTGTTGCCTTCTCATCATTCATCTCTACTGCAAGCTTGTGCTGATTGGCCCAGCAGTGTTGAAATGTTTAGTGCACATACACACACACACATATTCAAGCACAATGCCCATATTTGAAGCTGTTTTGACTAGTTGTACAGAAAGCGTTATAGCATAGGAAATGGACACAGCAGATCCCTGTGTCTCTCACACACACACACAGATGCACACCTGCCAAACACAATAACACAACTGTTGTACATCAGTATAAGGTCAGCACTTTATTGCCTGGCTGGGAAAATTCCTTATAGTTCACTCTTTGTCCTTGTGGATGGTTCTCAATGTGATATGATAGAACACACCAGACAGAAGTGTATCTATGCTAACTAAACTGAACAAGGTCATTTACTGGAGCCTGTATTATAGAACCCAGACTGTTTTCATAGAAATGTCAAGAAAACTTTGGCTGTACCTGTTGGGGTCATTTCTGAACGATAATAAGAGAGAGATTGTTTTCATTTAGTTGGGAACAGGAATAAAGAGTCTAAAAACTGCAATTTATAGCAGGAGTGGTCTAGGGAAACTCAGAATAAGGGGCATAATTGATTGTATTCTGGTACAGGATTCTGGTATTCTTGTAACAGAATCCTATGCATCAATCCCAAATATCATCTGAACTTAAAAGTTGATTTAAACCTTAAAAACAAACCTTGAAAAAGTTTGCCTACGTGTTCTGTACAAAAGATAATACTGGCAAACACATTGAGCCTTGGTGCTCACATGGGAGATGCAGGTTTGAATCCTGAACCCATTCCACTGCTCTGTATGGAATGTCAAATAGAAATAAACAATAAAACGGGTACCTTAGCATGAATAGTGTAGAACTGACAGTAAACAGAGTATAGATTAATGGTGTTTGACCTGTACAGGCTGGTTTGGTGACTGTAATTAGGAGGCTGCATTCACAGTCAAATCAATGTAGCTCTAGGGAGAATGGAAAAATCAAATAGATTGCAAAAGTAGGAACATAGAGTTCTGTTCATAGTGTGCATATAAGCGAGATGCGTTACAAAATCTAATATGAGTAGGAAAAGGTATAATGGGGACAGAAGATCAGCTTTACAATGAGTAGATCAATAGCTTTAAACAGACCTTACAGCATTACATGTGGCCTATCAGGAAACGCCTGGTCTGTATTCAAGAGAATGCAGAAAAATGCAGCAAATGGCATGATACTGAAACAGAGAGCATGAGAATGAAGTCCGTACGAGTTCCTGTCAGGTGGAGTGGGTTGTAATTGACGTCAGTCAGCCTGCATGTGGCTTTGTTGACTTCCTCTTAAACCAGGTGGACTCAGAATCACTTCCTTAATATCTTCAGGCTTGATCAATCTTTGTGTGCCTGATGCATGCTATTATACTGCCAGCTGAGTGTAACGTCATACTCACCTCTTAGTAAGCAGTTAGTTATTTTGTTGAAAATATGCAGCAGTCATGCAGAATTAGTGCATTTATTTTGATGCATGCCACTTTATTGTTTACGGTAAATACTGTACATATACTGTACAGCATTGCTGTCGTATGCATGATGTTCCAACAGTGTAGTTCTAAATGCTTTAAATGCAGTAAAATTATAAAGTACAATAAAGTTGTCTAAGACCTACAGTTGTCTAAAAGTGTCTAAAGAGATATTATGCACACCTTAAAAATACTATTTAAATATGATTTGACTTGATCTGACCAGCAAGTAAATAAACTGATAAATGCCATGTGAAAATAATTGTATAATAGTAATATAAAAATTTATTTGAGAGGAAATGATTTTATGTTAGAAGAAAGAGTGCTGATTGGTATAGGAAACAAGGAACTAGCACACTAGAGTAGAAGACAACGTTCACATATATACTGTAGATTAACCGGCATTAAAGAACAAATTCTGACTGCAGAATTCATAATTGACTGATCAAGTCAAATCAAAAGATCCATGATTGGATGTTCATTTTTCATGCCTCTGCCTACATTTTACAAAGAAATTGTTTGGAGAATGATTGATAGAATACAAGCTCTTTTAGATGTTGTCACCCACAATGGAACTGGTGAATGCAAGCAGAACTATAGTGATGTAACTGTCAGTATTGAGACAATGAGAGGGAACCACTGACTTACTGCCTGCCTCCTAAACTGCCTCCTGTGTGTCATACAAACAGGGTCATTTGGCAGGAAGGAGAGCGCAGATTTTTCCTGTTTTTCCCATGCCTCTGGAATCCTCCGGAACCCAGAAGGTGTTTTTCAGTGTGCGAATGTTAATTTCTCGCACACACGGGTCGTGAGATGAACTCATCTGTAGCTTAATGACCAAATGGGGAAAATAGGATGTAGACAGACAAATACCATTGTCTTCTCTTTCAGCACGCTCTGATACAAACACACACTTGTAATGTCTGTGTGTTTTGATGTTACTGTATCAGATACAGTACAGTAGTATAAAAATATTTAGACAATATTAAGTCATATTTAAAAATGTATGAGTTTATCCAAAGCAGTACATTCAAGGCATACGTTATCGGTTTATATGTTTTTTCTCAGACTTGAACCTGCAATCTTTGTGCATATGTTTTTGACTCACTGTATATACACCGAGCTGTTTTACGATAACAATCAAAATTAACGTGGTGCTTTTCTCTGTGACTGTTACATGACTTGGGGGCATAAGGGTTTGTGATTACCGTGTATAAAGAATTTGTTGTGATGGCCAGAGGTGAGCATAGCTTCCGGGACTCTCTGTCTTTGGCAGTGGGTATGTTTTCTGTCTTGTTGTGAGAGCGGGAAAATCGCAGGTAAGACCCTGCAGTTTTTCATATTGAGGAACAGACAAGTTAACAACTCAGCAGCTGCTCTGAGGTCAAGACAAGATATGAAGGAGATTTGGATCTTGAGAAAAGTAGTAGGTCAACATTCAGATTATCATCTGGAATATTTACAGAGACGCTGTGGTTGAGCTTACTGTATAACCTGTGGGAGATATGTTTCTCTGAAGCATATCTCCCACAGGAGTGCTGGTTTGACTAAAGTTTACATTATGAGATTATATCACATTTTATCTCTGACGTCTCCGCATGTGTGTCTTTAAAGGAAACATCAACAAATATGACACTACGTGCTAAGATGTATTAAGTCACTTTAAACAGAAACACGGGCAAGCATTGTCACTGCACTTTGTTTTGCAGTGCCCTGCATAAGTTTTGGGACAGTCAAGGAAATAATGCTGTGCAGTCAAGAAATCTTTAAAAGATGAAAATGAGAACCAAAGCAAGACTCAGACTGCAGAAGCAATAGACAGAAGTAATACATTTAATACTACACTGCCCCTGATTTCAATGTGTGAACAAATAATGCAACAGAAAACAGCTGATCACTTAGAAGCACAATTGTAACATTCTGTACATTCACCTCACATTCATTTCCTTTAATCATAAAACATTTGTTGAATCTACAGCAAACAGAGCAATTTCTTCTTTACTGTTCCATTACTTATGTAGGGTACTGTACAAACTTTGACCTGCTAAAAACTATGCTGTGAAATTTTTTTTTGTCTTGGATCTTAGAATTGGCACAAGTGGGCAAAGTTATTCAAGTAAAACTTTTACATGTATAGAACATACCTGAGGAGAAGGAAGTGCACTATGAATTTGTATGGTTAGTATGCGCACTATACAAACATACACTAAATATAAGTCAACTAGTCACATGTTGTTGATGGTGAATATTTCATTCAACCTTCATTGTGAAACAATCAAGAGAGGCAGATTTACAGATGATCTTCATAACTATTTCATTAAATGTAATTGGATGAACCATAACACATGTGGTCTTAAGGCCAGGTTACTGTTACCTCTGTAAAATGTACAGTAAATATTAATCAGAAGTGTGGGACTGTAAGACTAGGGAGATTGACACACATGAGGAGCAGCAACAACAGAAAACACTGCCCATGGCACGTAGAATAGGCCACATGACTGACAGATATGATGTGTATCTGGAGAAGGTCAGTGCAGGGCACCCTGTCCAGCATGCACACATGTTCTTATCAGCTGACTGGCCTAATGTGGGATATCTCTGCCTGGCTTTCCCCACCTGGGTCAAAGACAAGTTCTTTGAAAACAGTTGCTGCTGAGGCCTATGAAATGATTTTTACCCTCATTGATTTTTTTTTGTAAACTCCATAATCAAACCAAGTTTTTATTTACTCAACCTACATTTTTGTTACTTTAAGCAAGATTGTATGAGAGTTTTTCTCTTATTTTAACCAGAACCCTCACAAGGTTTGATTTGATATAAATATATAATTCAGATATGCTCTGTGAAACTATCTTACACAAAGTACATTTGTCTTGTTTAAATAAATAGAAGTTTACTTTTTTTTTTTATAAAACAAACCAATTATTCTGTACCAGTTATTCTGCATTTCTGGAATATATTTTATTTTCAAAATGTTTATTTTAATTAATACATTACAACCCTCCCCCTGTGCTTTACTGCTTTACTTGGACATTTCAGAATTCAGGGCTTTCCCATCAGCCTGATACGCCCAGACACAGTGCCAGGAAACACTAGTCAAGGGCACCTTGACCGGTGTGCAATTTATTTTAATCTAAAATGATACCAGTCTGCATTTCAGCCTGAAAGAGCTCCCAAACAAGGTTGCCATGGTGATAACTTCCTGCCATTGCTGTGTTATCTACTCAGTAGGCTTGATATAGTGGCACTTCCAGTCACAGGACTAGTCAGTGTACACACTTATAGTCAGTCTGTGTTTGTGTGAGACATGCTGAGCAGTCATTCTTATATCCAGTAACTACCCATTTCCTTTTTCCCAAGAGGAAATTCTTTTCCCGTTTCTATTCTCTTGTCTGTCACTTTCAGAAATGATCGTCTCAATCTATATTTAGGCTGAATTCTCATATGAACTGTCACCGTTTCAGTACCACTTGGAAAAAAAGTCATTGCTGATATTATTGCCCTCTCATTTCATAATTTTCACTGAATAATATTTAAGGAACAGAGACCAAAACTGGCTTATTTTGCACTGTCTGGAATTTTATCACTGGATATCACCAGGTCATTGTACTGTTGATCGCTAGTCAAACATTATTGGTAAACTGCGTCATTTGGTAGACTGGTCATAGCTGAAAATCTGATTACAAATATTCTGATTACAATTGAATATTAAAAATCAGAATATATATATTATGTATTTCTGGTAAAACACAAAAACAGCATTTTATGATCATTTCGAAGAATGAATATTTGGGGGGGGGGATTGTATTTAAACTGCAGTGGTACAGAATATATCTGAAAAGGTAAATGATTATCAATGGATAAACCTAATCAAATCACCTCTGCTTCAATGTCTTTGCCCATTTTGTTATTTGCTGTATCACGATTGTGCTCATTGCATAAAGTTACATTTTTCACAATGTTGTCAAAAGTGACTTCTGGTCGCTGTCTGTAAACAGGCTTAATAATCACAGAGGAAGAAATGCCCTTTTGCCTCATGCGCTCAGGGAAAATCCTTTAGGTGCACGTTCCAGCTTCCCTGAGTCTCGTGAGCTTCGATAACAAAAGCTGTTGAATGTGTGTGCAGGTCTTTCACATGTTTTTAAAGCTTTCACTCAAGCTTTGAGTCACCGCATTTGCGTCAATAGGAACCCGTTCAAGCCGAGAATCAGCTCAGAATCAGTTTAATTTTCAGAGTTTTTATAATAAAGCGGTAAAGATCAGAGCAAGGCTCTTCTAAATCTGATTTTTTGCGTCAGAGCTTGAGGAATGCCCTGCTCATTTGGGCTTAATGGTTTAGATTAGGATTGACAGGCGGTGAAATCTGATCTTACTCTCTGAAGTTGTTTTATTGGCAGAAGTTTTGTTGGCAAAGCACTAATGATGCTGGAGTTAATGGCTTTAGCTCCAACAAAGCACTCAAACTCTCCATCTGGTATTATCTGGTTTTTGAGGTTGTTTTCACTGGAAGTCACAATAGTGGTCTTTATAGTAGTTAACCCAAGGGACTGCCACTCTGCGTCAGTGTCATCGTCATGGCTTTGAGGGGTCATGGCTCAGAGCGGCACGAGAGGTGACACCTCACGTGTAAAACAGCAGGTTCAGGTTGCGCATGAGCGGTAATATTGTGTAGAAATATTGAGTAGAGGGAAGTTTGGAAACTGACTGACTGTAATTTGTATGGTTTATTTCTCTGTGGGGACCTGAAATTTGGCTTCAATAAAAACTGAATGACAGTTTATGACAGGGTTCTAGAAGGTTGATATTAAAAATTAAGTCATTAAACAAAAAACTATTTCAGTTTGAATGCAACCGATGCTAAATGTAAGAAGCTAACGTTCAGATAAATGTCATGTTATTGGTTTTACAATAGAATGATCATAGTAACGTATGAAAATACATTCATGTTATTATACAGGAGGCCAAGCTTTAAATACATCACTCAGCTTTACACAATATGCAGCATGGCTCACTGCTCCATTTCTCCATACAAGTGGTCCTTGGTCTGGAAAAGTTTGAAGAACTCTGGTGTAGGAGAACACACCATACATTCTTCTAATTCATAGATCATTGATTCATCATGAGATCATGAATGCTACATGAATAAAGTTGAACTCATACACAGCTTAATGGAAAACAAGAGCACCCATATTTAAGGTCTTCTTGAGGGAGGAAAAGAATGTGAAAAACACCAAACAATGAGCTTCTATTTGAGCATGTCCACTTGCTACAGGAAAGACCATAATAAGGCATTTTATGATTATGACCAGGAAGTAAGACAGACACTTCCTGTTTGTTTTGCACAGATCTGTTGGCTTGAATCTTCTTCAACCATGAAAAACAATGCAGCACATCCAACTGGAATAAAAATGCATCATTACTCATGATGATGCCCAGATTCTGTGCATGTTATTCTATATATATATTCATATTCAGTATCTTTATATATTCAGTATATTCAGTAGCATTATATATTCAGTAGCTATAGCTATCTTGTTGGCTTGGATAATACCTACAGTATGTATGTATCTACCAAACCCGTCGGCCATATTCGTTTCAGGAGAGGAGGAATTTTGTGATGTGCCCAGACTTAGTAAGTGAAACCGCTGTTTAAAACAACACTGTACCTCTGGTCAAATCATTTCCATTCATCATCTACCTCAGACTCGGTTGCCATAGCAATAGCTGTAGCAACAGCCCACCCAAACCGGCAGGGTCTGGCAATAAAGTGGGAAAACGTCAACAGAAAGGAAGCTTTTGAGGCTTAAAGACCACGATGGTTGAGTGATATTTAAGAAAGCACATCCTAAGGTCCTTTGAGCTGTACAGGCTACGACAGCGGCTGCCTGTAAGTCTGGCATGGTTTATCACAGGCCTTTGTGTGCAAGGCTTGTGTATGTCTACGTGACCGTAGCTGCGTTTGTCTTGGGTGTTTGACCACTACCTGGCTTAACTGTGTGTGCGTGTCTGTGTGTGAAATGTGTACATGTCATCGGAGTCCCGACTGCCTGACTGATGTCTCGAGCGTGTGTTGATTCTGTGTGTGAAAGTGCAGAATGCCGCACTCTCTTCCCAAAGCCCCCAGTCCACTCCTGTGTGCCAAACTGGCTTTAGATCTCAGCCCTGAACCATGTTATACACACAAAGCCCCTAGAGACGGCATGACATCATCAATAATATTTTCAAACACCTCTGGTTTCCAACGAGGGGTGTGTCTTTGTGTAAGAAGCAGATTGTTGGAGTTATCTGAGTTTTATTGTAAAAAGCAAAGTTCATTTCTACATTATGTATTCAAATTGAGATTAAAATTACATTTTTTATAGCTATACTTGCCTTCTCAGAATACAAGCAGGTGTGAGTTAACCTAATAAAAGTTGTTTTGACCTGGTAGGTAAACTAACTAAGAGCAGCTTTTTTATTAGTTATGATACATGCACATGTTTTGGTTAGTTTGTTTCATTTTGACTATTTTTATTACATTTAGCTTAGTGAAATGATGCTGTAATATCACAGAGTTGCACAACAGACTTTGTGTGTTACAATTACTACAAAATTTGCCCACTTTATATTCAACAGATAATATTTTATTTTGTAGTTATTACCAACAGCCGAATTCTGTCTACACCCTCAAAGTTACCTCAGATTGTTTCACTATGTAATGATTGTTGCATGAGCCATAACACAAAGCCTTCTGCCAATCAAAAGACAGGTGTTGTTAAATACCTGTATACATGTTAAGTACGCAAAACTGTTGACATCATCTTGAATTAAATACTCTTACTGGAAGACTACCAGGGGTTTATTAAGACACGGGCCCCTGTATTGTTTTGCTGATATATTACAGTGGCGTCATAAATCATCTTCCTCTCCAAGGAATATTACATAACTCACCATTCTGTATTCATTTGCTTTCATGAAAAGTCTTCTACTTTTATTTCAGATCTGAAATTGCAGGAGCTTTGTTTTTCTTACCCAATTGGCATTTTTTGTGTAATTTGTTCTTAATTTTGTGCTTCTAAATTAAATGTATCTTGTTTTAAGGATGTTTAAATATATATTTTTCTAACTGATGGAGATAATGTTTTCTGCAATACAGAGTCTGGTATGCCAATAGGAGCAAGAGGTCTATGCTTCAAAAAACATTTTGCTAGATTATGGAGAGTCAAATGTGATTTAAAATGAAATGATATCTTTGCTACAAGTTCATGATTTAATATCTCCATACAAACTATGTGAACCAATATCTAGTAACATAAAGCCATAGTAAACAATTATCCTCCTAAAATAATTTCACTACCATTCTCCAGTTTAATTCCAGGGCTGTTTTTATTCATAAAGAAAAAGCTACATTTATAATGAGTGGTGTTTAATGAGAAGAACAGATGTTAACTGAGACTGTTTTCTGACTGAAGTCTGTCTCTGGTTTTAGCTTTGGCTCCGCTGTGGTGCAGGTTTGAAAGCTGGAGCATGCACCCTGCTAACTATTTGAGTTATGCCATTGACGTCAGCACAGCCATAAAGCAGACAAACTGCCCTTCCCCAATGAACAGCCCTGCCAAATGGCCTGCATGTCTTCAAATAAGCTTGAAGAGAGGGAAAGAGAGTGAAAGAGGAGCTGAGGCTTGTGTTTGGGTATTTTAATCAGATTTAAATGTTTGTAGATGACTGGGAAAAACTCTTCATACTGTATATTTAACAGACCTGAGATGAAAATGACATAAGCATCTAAACGTTTTATTTGTTTCTCAGAATGAGGAAGTAATTTACAAATACAAACAAGTGTGAGTCAACTTTTTGGAAGTTGTTTATGCCATTACAGGTGAACTAACAGGTTAGTTAGAATTGCTTTAGAGTAAATTTTTCACATTCATTTTGACAAAAGAACCCTTTCCGATAACGTTTCATGCTATGCAACACACTGTTACCATAAAAGGATATTTTAGAAGTATACGTTACTTATTTCCAACAGAAATGGATGTTTTTATACAAAAAAGAACAAAAAAAGCACCATGAAAGTAGTTCATACGACTTATTGGTGTATTCTGTATGTCTGTAAGTTGATACAGTATGATACAGTAGGTTTGTGTGAGTAATAGTGCAAAGAATAAGTCATTGAATCAATAACGTCAGACTGAAAAAAGTGAGTAATGACACAACACCTAGTTAGAATTTTTGGCTGAGCTATTGCTTAATAGTCACTGTTTTCTGCTATTTGCTGGTGTGATATACCTTCTTGCCTTTGTGAAAAAACTGATTTTCACTTAAATATTATTTATGAATAATGTATATTAATATAGTGTTAAAGATGGGTCCTGATCCAAAATAAGCAATGACTATATTTGAGTAATTTAGCCAACGACCTAGCTGTTTTCATCAGCTGCATGGCTGGCTCACATTGTTGCATCATGGGAAATCACAGGTGAGTGAGCTGAGATAATGTAGACATGTTAATGAATTCCAAACTCTGGAGAGACTTAATCGTAAATCTTTCCGTCTTCCTCTCCGTGCTCTTAACACTTCCTGTCCATTCTGTTTCCCTGACGAGTGAAAGGAAAGAATAATTAGAGTGGTGAGACGGTGTGGTGAGAACGATGGCTACAGGTTTATTTTATAACTGTGTGTAGTGTAAAGCATTAAAGAGTTTTTAGTTTTTAGTTGGCAAGTAATCATCTCCTCCAAACTTCCCTCGGTCAACATTTATTCTGCTTCTGTTTGTTCATTCTTATTGATCTGCTTACAGATCAATAGAATAAAGTTACGCAGAGAAACAAGTGTTGGGCAAATTCCAAATGGCATTTTGGGGCTCCTGAAGGACACTGCAGGAATGGGCCATCACTTTTAGGGTCATTCCACAAAAATGTGAGCACTCAAATCCCTTTGCTACTGGCCTGTTAATGAGTAGTGCATACGTTACATCAAGGTAACAATATTACCAGTTATTATCACATGATCATAATGATTTAAAAACGTTATTTGGCAGTTTATTAACTTTATAAGTGTCTGCCAAAAAGAATCAGACTCTGGTGAGACGTCTAGTTTACTGTAATAAAATATTAGAAATATGTGTCTCTTGCAAAAAAATATTACTGTAACAGAACACACAGCTAATTATACTAGAGCTAATCCGGATGGTGTAGTTACAGCATTTACCAGCAGACTAAATTTCTTCTACGCTGTCTCAGTCTGAAACCAAAAACACACATCATCTTATGCTGCTGACCTCAGTATCCCTCTGGATTCTCCGTTGGCTGTGCCAGTAATGGCAAGAATGAAAGAAAAACTAAACCTGACAAAAGTTAGAGCTGATTGGGTTATGCTGGCTTTCTAGCCTATGGTAATGGGGTTGGAATGGGTCAGTGAGGAGGTACTGACAACAGCCCTATTGAGGTCTGTCAATACTCTGGACTTTGGCAGGAGGGTTCAGGCCAGGTGACGGGACAAAGCCTTCCCTGTGTGTGTATACTGTATGTTCACTTTAACCAGCCAGGACCCTATGAATACACATTTGGATGTTGTGTGGTCGCTAACCCCACATCCCCTCACTGAACTGACTATTGACTCGCAGTGCTGCAATCAATTCGCAATTTTGCCGCATGAATTTTGGAAATTTCCAAACACTGCTTGTTTGGTTTGAGGAAGCACAATCTTGTTTGTTGGTATTCATACGTAATGATAATTAGATAATGAAATGTAATACAGCATCTAAAACCCAAAACCTTTTACAAATACCCCGCAGGTCAGAGAAATTGTCAATGCAGAGATCTTTCTCAAAACAACTTTTTAATGGCATGTGTGTGCGTGTGTGTGTGTGTGTGTGGATATATGTATATATATACACATATACAAATGGGACTAATGTAAGTTATTTGCTGTTTGCATGATTTGATTTATATTATCAAACCTCAGATGGTATGAAGTATAAGTGCAACAGTATTGAGAAATTTTAATGTGTTTCATTAATTTAATGATTGTCTGGAGAGATCGGACATATGTGCATTGGTGGAGAAATGATTCAGACCATCACTGAACAAATCACTTCAGCATGACGGGAAGAGTTTGGATCAGAACTGGGAGTTTCAGACCACTGTGTCTTGGTTCCTGGTTTGCGTGCCATGTCGTATCCTATAATTTCATTCTTGGCAGTTATTTGAACCATTTCTTGTTTTTAATTCTGTAGTGGGACCTCGTAAATAAGTGTGGATATTTTCCTGGAATATTTCATGTGCCAGACAGGCAACTCTGTGAGGGGACTGATGGGGCACTTATTTAACCTTGTGGAGGGGTGGGAGCCTGTCCCCCTCTTACCTACACCCACATAGTAACATACAGCACTGTGTCACCAAATGTGTTTGAAAAGCTCTGTTTTTGGATTTGCTGTTATTTAATAATATTAAAAATATATAAAAAATGAAAGATATTTAAATTTTAAAAACTATTTACCTAAAAAAATGTTTGTAGACTAATTGCTGAATCTCAGTTATTCATTTAAAAAGGAATTGTTGGCAGCAGATAAAGATTATCTTACAGTGTTTTACTTACAGTTATTATTGTTTATAGGCTAATTTACACTAACTTATCCAACTAATAAATAATAAAAATCTGAATAGAATGTATGTGTTTGTTGGCTTTGGATCAGTGTGAATTGGCCTATAAATGATTATAACTGTAAGAAGTAAAACATTGTAAGATCATTAGGCTTCAGTACTTGTGACCCACTAGGAATAAGTGGTGTAGAGAATGTACATAAAATTAAAAACTATCTAAAAGAACTCTCAGAGGTTCAACCCTGCAAACTTTCAGTGACCAGCTTGTGTTTTTTCATCACTGCGCCATATCACCCACAGCTTTTGGCATGTTCTTAAAAGTCTTAATAAGTTTTGCTGAGAAACTGCCGTTGTTGTTCCAGGCAAAAAGTTATGAGAGGAAAAATAAACAATTTGATTACTTTTGCCTTGAGTGATCTGAACTTAATCTCAATTTCAGTAAACATTAAACATAATTTGTTGAAATTCTACCTAGCATGGGAGAAAAATGAGATGCATTGAAATGGCCTCATAGGCTAAACGGGCAACTCAAAGGTGGTCAAATGCAGCTTCAAAGTCTTGCGCTTCGTGTGGTCAGCAGTCTCACAATTCAATGAGCGGGTGAGTTCTGCAAGAGACTCATTCATGTGGTCCGGTCGTCTGACTGCGGTCTTTACCAGTGCTTGTCACTTATTCATTGTCTGTTGTTGAAGTCCTCAGAACCCAAACAGTGGTTTCTGACTGTTTAGTTTGAACTACTTCAATGTTTCTTAGAAATTGCCATGTTAAGATTAAACCAATGACAACGGACACAAACTATGTACTGCACGGTTGTATTTTACTCTGCTGTTTTATCTTAAAAACTCTTCAGAGAGGTGATTGCACCATAAATGCACATAGTGACGCCATTATGTACGGTATCGATTATAAAGTTATGCTTTTAATTTACTTTTTAAATAAAAGTAGCTCTTTACAGCCCTGCACTGGTTGTTGAACAGGCTACATTTGTAACATTGATAATGTTTCATTCTAAAATAAATTGGTTACAGTCCTGGATACCAACGCTGCGCAAAAATGAAGCAAAATGTACAGGAGGTTGTGCTGTATTGTGGAAATAATCATTCACAATTCTTTCACAGAAAGAAATCATTCACAGCATTCATGGGTGCTAAACAGTAATACAATAAACAGCTGTTTTGCATCTGTATTGTGGTTGTGCGTTATATAAAGTATAGTTTCATTCCTTGATGCTGATTGGTCAATAGCTCTGGTTTATTTACCCTGAAGCATAGCCACTATTTGTATTTTTGTAGCTATTACACTGCACAGCAACCATCGCTGATTGTTATGTACATGTTAATTATATTATGAATTATAATGGTTTTGAATTTCATATGAACATAAGCAAAAGTTAAAACATTTTTTGGTTGCACAGTAATTGAGATTATTTTTTCTCTTTTCTACTGATGCTGAATTCTTTTCACAACTGAATTTCTCAGGCTTGTCAAAACAACTCCTTGCAATAGTTTTTAATCTGAAATTATATTTAATTGATCTACTTCCGTCACATGTCCTCTGTGTACAGTACAGCGAGAAACATCATCTGTTACGCTGTTTCACAATGTCCTCTGGCAATTTATAAACAAGTTTTTCCAGAATTTCCCCATCTCTTTCTTTTCTTTTCTTCTTTTCTCGTTCCCCCTCTTATAACAATCAGAACCAGAGGAAGGTGTTTTCTTAGCAGGTCCTTTGAGATTTGAACTGACGTCAAAGCTCATACTTCCTCTTTATTGGAAATGCTGTAGTTTTTCATTCCACAGCTTGGTTAAGAGTTGGGACACCATACATGAATAGATAAAGACAGACAGACAGACAAACAGACAGACAGACAGAGACAGACAGACAGACAGAGAGCATATGCTCAAATGCAATTACACAGTATTCTGCTGCATTACAGGAAGAATGGAGGCACAGCGGTTACCACACACACCACATCCGATTCTCTGACACCTCACTGAGATACACATGCTTAGCCGTGACATTAACACCATCAAATGATTACAAGGCCTTTTGTGTGCTAATGTAACCTTAAATGACACCCTGCATGTAAATATTCTGTGGCCACAAACCCAAATGCTTGATACACTAAAACTTTTCTCATAATAGCACACTCATCATTCACACAGAAAGACATGTTAGCTGTGACGTGAAACGGAGTTAAAAAAAATGTTTGCCCACTTCAAAAAAGTTTTACATCAAGGATCATTTTTTACATCAGATATGCAGATCATATCTAGGCATACAGAGGGTCGTCTACGCATAAGGGTCACATGACCAACCAAAAACTCTTCAGTTTATCTCCATAACCTTTGTTTTTGGACGACAAATACTATATTAAAAATTCAGTACATGAGGTAATTTGTTCTAGTTACAGTATATGTAAAGTAATAACCACAAAAAGACTTGCATAAAAGAAGAGTTAAATGCAATTCTAACAAGTTTCTTATTCATTTTTATTTGTTTGTTTGTTTTTCTACAGTACTCTGTTTAGCCTGATAGAATAAAGCACTTCTCTATGTGTATTGGCAGCTTGTTAGATAAGATCTGTCTCCTTTTTCTGTTATTGAATGACCTCATAGTATGTGGGCAACTGCAGTACAGCCATATGTCAGCATCATTCCTGGACCGCTGCCTCCTTTTTCCAAATCCTCCAGGGCTATCAGCGCATGTGTGCCTGTGTGTGTGTGTGTGTATGTTTCTGAGTCGTGACGGTGGGAAATGGGAAAACCCTTCTTACGCACATGTGGTAAAACACTACACTGGTCATTTTAAACACTCCTTGCCTTTAATCGTGATGAAGATACCAGACTCCAGACTTTTTGGTGTGGGCATTTGTGTGCATAATTGTGAGTATTAACGCAAAAGTTCGGAAGTAGAGAGGAGGAAAAAAATGTGAATTAAATAAGAATAAATTGGAATCATTATCAGGAAGTAGGCCATGGCAATAATTAGCAAAAATGATTCATTTTCACACTGTAAAAAATGCAACCCACTACATTTGAACTTGAGTTTAATTGCTGCTTTGAAGTTTTGCTGAAGTTACAGCTTGCGACTCTTGTGACTCTTTTTTTATGAACACTTCACATTTACTTACTGATGATATTATAACATGGCAGTATTTTTCATCTGCTCTGCAATAATAAATAAATTCCTCTTTAGTGATGCTTGATATGACAAGCATGAATACTATTTTTTTCATAGTATGCTTTAAGTCTGGGATTTAAACAAACCCATAAGACTAAATATAAGTACCACAAGTATTATGTTTACTTGGGGAAATAAGAATTATGTAGTGCATATCAACACACTAAAAGAACTCAAAACCTGTTAGCAACCGCATAATTACACCCAGACAGTCACCCACCTTAGCCTTTTATGTTTGTGAGTTTCAGATTGACAAGTTGCAAAGTAAAAAAATAGTTATAAAAACTAGTTATATTAACTGCTCTTTTTGTGGTACAAAAGTAATTGTATCTTTTGGTTTAAAGTCTTGTTCAAACGCTTTTCTCCATTTTCATTATAGTTGAGCTTTACCGTTATAGTTTACAGGTACCACACAGAAAAAGGAGTGGACCACAGTAAAGAGTTTTTCCCTTTGGTGTTTCTGAAGGCAAATACTTGTGTGGCCAGAGCGTGTGGAGATTAGAGAGAAGTGCCGTCATTCAACAGACTCCTGCTAAACTTTTGCTGCTGTGTTGTCCCGCATCTAGGAGACCCACCACAGCAAAGGCAGAGCCACACAAGAGACGTCTGTGTCCCAAACCCACAGGGCACCGATTCACCAAATTCTCCCTTCTACTGTAAACACATCTCTGTTTCAGACAGACCCACACACAGGGCTCAGGCTTATGCTCTGTGCATTTCTGTGTCACATGGAGTGATGCGGCCCTGTTTACGCACTTTATGACATTAATTCAAATGAAGAGGGCATGAGTGATAAAAGTTGTGATGATTCATCATTGATATGCATATATATTCATTAGATGGGGGATTTTGTGATGGCGGTTTAACAGTGGTGTTTTGTGTTGGGTGGTGGGTGCAGGCCTTAGAATTCATTTTAGATTAAAACTGGCCTTATTTCGTGAACTTACAGTATAAAATTGTTAATACACTCCAGTTCATAGACTAATTATGTACACACGTATATGGCATTAGGGCAATACATTAAAATACACTGGTGCAAGTAATTTAAAACATATAGTTCCAACTTAAAATTCTAATTGGATTGGCCATTTCAAAATGTAGAATTGCTCATTTGTGGCCACACATTCTGTACTAATATTAAATTAATCACATTTTAAGGGGATCCATCTGACCTCCCACTATTTTCACCCTGTAAGTTATAAAATTGTCTTTTTGATGTTTTTAACTTCAGTGTTTCAAGCAAACAGGTATTCAGAACAAAGAAGTGAAGTGTGTGAATTTGTTTTTAAGTGTGTTTACGAACGAGAACATCAGAGCTCACAATAAGTCATAAATGATAAAAAGGGGGAGGGGGTGAGAGAGATGCCAAACAGGGTTTCGGAGAAAACAGGGAAATGAGGAAGCGCTGAGCCAAAAGACTGTATCACCCCACTACAGCCTGCTCACAGACATGAGCGAGAGAGGCACACACAGAGAGAGCGTCACTGAGAGAGAGAGCGTGGGGGTGAGAGGAAGGGGCACGCAGCCAAAGAGGCAGTATCAGCTAGCCACAAGCATCAGACGAATAAGAGGAAACACAGAGCCTAAGAGACTAACAGCTAGCATTCAGCAGAACTCGCTCTCACTCTCTCATTCGGTCTGGGAGTGTGTGTGTGTTTGCGTGTGCGAGACCAGGATGAAGGATCGTCTGGCGGGCTGTGCTCGAGTGGCCGTGCAGCAGGATTTTCATGGTCCCCCTGTTTCTGTGTGTCTTTATCCAGACGAGTCCTATCAGAAGCTGGCCGTGGAAACCATGGAGGAGCTGGACTGGTGTCTGGATCAGCTGGAAACCATCCAGACGTACCGTTCAGTCAGCGACATGGCCTCCAACAAGGTGAGAAGATCGTCCTGCAGCATGTCCTGCCTCCACACATAGCTGCGCTTTAAAAGGTCACCTGACATTTTTGTAGGAAGTCTGATGAGCATGTTTGCACGGTAAAGAAGTGATTTCTCATGGTACTTGGAAAAATGTTGATTTTGCTTTTAAGTGTATAAAGCAATTAAACAATATCAAATTTAAATGCAACTATAAAATAAACAATTTTATTTTTAACCTGCTTAAAGAAACTGCTTAGGAACATACTGAACGTTGAGAGTTTTTACCTGTAGTGTAGTGTTTTGGAGCATTTTAATAATATGAATGAAAATGCTAAATTATATCCTATATATAATGATATAATATAAATGTAAAAACAAAAACATTTTCAGCTTGATGTCTCTGAAGGGGTACTTCAACTTTACTAAAGTTGTAGGGGAACATAAGCAAACAAGGTAGTTTTTACTTTATAAACCATTCATTTTTGTTCATCAACTCCTGTCGTCCTTCTGGCTGTTTTGTGAATGGGGCTATTGAGAGTCGTCCTCTGTGCCTGCATGAAGAACTCAGGCTACTATTTTCCAGCAGTCCACACAAGCAGCCGAGCTTCCATTTAAGTAAAAATCTGACATACTACAATTTCAGTAATTTAACACATTAGTTTCATGCATTTTCAGTGCATTTTTTTTAAAGTGTAAAATGTACAGTAGAGATGACACATTTTGACACATGACAGATTACACACGCCCAGCAGTTCCATACATGGTCTGAATGAATGTGTTAGCAAGTATTCTTTGCTTATTGAACAGGTTTTAACACGCCTTTTCTTTCCAACGCAATTTTCCACACCCCCGTGTGCTTGGAAATGAGCAGTGTGCTAATCTGATTGACAGCTTGTGGGTCAATTGTATTTTGTATAAACAATGAGGGTAACAAAGTTCATTGTTAGCTCAGTTTTATCAGGAGATCTAATTCTTTTGTTCTGTTTCACACCGCTTACAATATTGTACAAAAGTTGAGTGGAATATCAAAGCATTATAATAAACATAGGAAACTTTCTTTTGATTAATCTGAATATATAGTACACTTGATGGTAAACAGAAATACCACTTTTTACACAATGAAACTGGTAAAACAAGCTTATACAAGCTAAATTAGCTAAATTAGCTKWCAMKSTAATATTACAGTGTTACAGATGCACATACACACGCATGAGATGTTTCAACCAGCATTGTTTACCAGACCATCTGTTTAGCACTTATAAACATATTGTGCCTTGTTTTCAACATCACTGTCACTGTCATTGGATCTGATATTCTGCATAGCTCCACTGTGTGTGTGTGTGTCCTGCAGCTGTGACTCAGGTTTCCTGTCTCCTTCCTAAGCTCTTACTGGGCCCAGACTACAATGGGAGTGAGCGCTGTATAGCAGGGCAAGGCCGTACTGCCTGTTTGTTTCTTTTTCTGTTGACGTCAAACAGGCTTACACTGCAGCACAGGGACTTTTACCGCAGACAATAGAGATGAACACACACTCGCTTACTCAGTCACTCACAAGAACAAGCAGTGCACAAACACACACCAGGCTTACGGATTTATGTGCAGCAGAGGATCCAATTTAAGGTGACCCACCAGTCATAATGCAAAAATCATTTTCTTAATCTATATTTGCATTGTTTTCCAATATGCATTTAAAAATAAGATCAATTTAACTTAACAAGCAAAATTGCATGTAATATTAGAACTTTTCAAAGACTTTCAATATTGTGTTTTGTTTTTTTAACCTTGTTGGCAAAACTGTTTTTCTTGTTTTAAGAAAAATTTAGTAACAAAACTGAGTGATTTTTCCTTGAATCAGAAACAAAAATTTCTAATAGGGTGAGAAAAACTTAAATTACAAAGACATTTAGGATACTCTAAAATCAAGTCTTGTAGTTTTACTAAAAATTCTTTTTTTTATCATTTTTATAGGAAAAAAGTATTGATACTTTTTTCTGCACTGCATGCATGCAGAGACAGATTTTAAATCAAAATATATTTGCAATACAAACTTAGAGGGAAAAGTTATACACAGGTGACATACATAAAGCCTCTTATACAAAGGTTGTGTAATAATTGGTTCAAGAGCTACTCATATCCTGGGAGCTTTTGTATAGGAGTTTGAAGGAATAACATATAAAGATAGCCATCGATGTTGTACAGAGAGTACAAGGACGTCTGACCTTTCACTGCCCTTTTTGAATGTCTGTGTTAACTGATGTGTTTGCTTCACACTGTAGCTTTATGTGTGTGTTTGTGTGTGTATGTAAAATCTATATCATCTCCAGGGTTCCTGCACTAACATATGTTATATATCAAATGCTGTAGAATTCTGTTTTAAACAGCTGGACATTGTTTTAAGACATCAAAATTGCAGACTCATCTTTTGCAGCGATAATATGGACACATAAGAGATAAATTAAAATTCATGGCCGTGATCCCCCACAACTTGTGTAATGACCTGCTTATCAGTGGTGATAATATCTGTCTTTGGGAATTAAACTCTGCTTAGTAAAAAATGCAACATTGCACATTCATGGTTTAAATAAGATCATGTTGACCCACAGTAAGAACACTGAGCTATAAAACTAATGCAAATAGAAAGATCCCAGATGCTTTGAGAATATCTGAGTTAATAAATAATGTTTGGGTTACTAGTTTAAATATATAAATGTGTATAAAAAGATACTTTTCTTCCTTATGTGTGTATTGCAAAGAAATCTGTATTTGTATTTATTGCAAAGAAATGTGATTTGTAAGAAAGAACTTCCCACAGGTTTTTTGGGGGGTGTGCGTGGCAGTATATGTGTGTTTGCTCTGATGACTTCAAAAGATCTCATCAGTGGGTTTGATCAGATTCCAGATCAGACTGTTTACCTTATAAACTATGTTGCAAGGGGGTTAGAGTTCCAGTGTGTGTGTGTGTGTTTGTGTGTGTGTCAGAAGGCGGTCCCAGTGAGAGTGAGGGAGTGTGTATACAGTGACACACTGAGGGATAGTCAGTGCTCACAGCTCAGATCAAGTCAGTAACACTGTTGCGTCTGTCAAACGTTGAACGTTCAGACTCAAGGCAGCCACATATACTCAAACACTCACAGAAAGCGGAACATAGAGAATCAGACTTCACTTAAAATGGGAGCTTGCTTCTTTGAGACGAAAGAGCAGAGAAAGATTGGAAAAGTTAACTCCTGGAGAAAGGTGAGGCTTTTGTAAACTTAAACCTTTGTTGATTTTTGTTAAATGTTACTTGCTGGACTTTTGCGGGCAAGAGTACTGGGTAAAGTCACTTGTTTTACTTTATATATTTTTTTTCTAAATCATCTTTATGTATATCAGATAAGTATTAAAAAGTAGTTTTTAACACATTTTTAGCACAAATCTTTTCTTGTGTTTAATATACAGGACAGGATGAAATGATGTGGTTGTTTAGCCAGTGATTTTAAAGCTGCTAAAAGTAGATCTATTGGATGGTTACAGTTCTGTAATGTCTGTAAAAACTTTATATTTTTATGAAACTGAGTTCTGTAATATCGGACCAATGTTATCAAGTCTGGACAAGTCAACTACTGTGGTGTGATTAGTCCAGTTACAACAGATCATTTAGGAAACTTAAGAAATCCCTTAGTAATAATTGCAAGGAAATTACAACTAGTTTACAAAATTACAACTAATTTCTTAGCTGCTGTTTTTTTCCTGCATACTTAGTTTTTACAGTATGCCTAGTTTGCATTCATTTTGCATGCCAAAAAATCAACAGTATTATTAAATGTTAAACGGTCAGTTTGTGGTTTTGAATATGATCTCAATTCAGTTTTTGGAATCACCTTTATGCTTTACACAAAAAAAGTAAAACTTAAAAAAAATTAAAGAAAAGGCATTTTAGATAGTCTGGCAATAGATGGTTTGGCAATGTGTTTCAAATACTAGAACTGAATATCAAATTATTGAAATATTAAAACTGGATATTTCACAGCTGTGTCTGATGCTACACACATACATGCGGACACACATTCATGCACAGCTTGAGCAATGCAGAGGAAGTGAAACTCAGGGCATGTGTCCTCAGGCAGTATTAGTTGGCACATAAACTGCTTTTGTCAGAAGTTATGTCATTTTTGATGTTACTGTCAATATACTAGAGAACTTGTTTGTCGTTGGTATGTGCGTCACAGTATTTCAAATTATTCTTCCAAAGATCGGCGCTCTGTCATATATCAATGCTTAAGATGGAAAGGAGTTCACCAGTTTTGCAATTATGTGCTTCTTTGATGACATCACTGACTGCAGTGAAATCTTCCAGTGTGGGGAATTTCCCCACTGGATGATGTACACAAGACATTTAGATTTCCTGTAATTAAAGCTGTAGTTAAAACATTACTGTAGATGATGTCATTTACATATTACTTTGATTATATAAAGAGATTTTGGTTGATAGATGACGTGTGACAGTGAAATACATGTTGTCGTTTGATTGACTTGCTTGTCCTACATTAAACACACGGATGCTTTACAAGGTCATGAAGACATTGCAAATTGATTATTTACTGCCTAACAGTGTGAAGGGACCGTACAAATCTGTTTGACTGAACAGCTGTAGGTTTATACTGCCCACTAGTGGAGAAAATAAAATAGCATCGCTTTAAATCGAATTGCATCTGAAGAAATGCAAAAATAAATTATTAAAAGAATGTCTCAGCTAACCAAAGTTAGACTCGATAAAGAGCAGTCACGGTTTAAAAAAACAGAAATAAACATTCAGCATTTGAAGCACTTATTAAAATGTGCATTATTTGTCATACAGAATGTCAGTTTAACCTTTTTATTTGAGCCCTCAGACAGCTGAAAATTATTGAAAATGAAATTTGTCCTTCATTCACCATCTACTCTTCTCTGAGCAAAAGTCAGTCCACAACCGCCCACCTACAGTCATGTTTCTCACAGGGCTTAGATGGAGACTCTCGCATTGATTCATTTTGTATAGTGCGTCTGTGATATGACAGAGTTGTTTACAGGTCTGACTAGACGCCTCACACGCAGAGGAACCCCCACTGCAGCATAATGCAGAGAAATTCTCTGCTATTTTTCTTCTTTCTGTCCCCCCTCCATCCCTCTCTGCTCTCCTTTCTCCCTCCCACACTATTTTTCTCACGCAAACACACACACGTTGCTCAGTTCAGAAGATGATCCGCAGAATCCCTTTAGCTTTTCTTCTCCGCAGGAATATTTTCTCGAATCTGAGACTAACTTCACTGCTGAGGGTTGAAAGAAGTGTTTCACGCCACGTTAGCTGTAATATCACTGGGAATCAGTAGCGATTATTTGCGTATCTACTTTCTGTTGGTTCATAGATGGTGTGTGCACCATTTTAGGAAAGGGTTGTCTGACAAAAGATAGCACTGCATAACATTTTCTTACTGTGAATTATGTTTTAATAAAACTATCTTTCTTTGAATAGATAGAAAAATAGATTATTTAAACTGTTGTCAGAAAATACATATGCAAACAGATTTTTTCTTGTTTTAAGAATAAATCTAAAATTAGTGGGGTTCATGTTTAAACTGTTTTAATTAGTGGGGTAAAACAATAACTTAAATTCTTAATGATTCAGAAAATATACTTTTCAATTATATTTGAATCTAACATAAATGTATTCCTCTAGATATTTATTACTGAAAAACATTAGAAATATACTGGATAAATTTTTTTTGCAGTGATATCTGCTATATGCACCGGGGCTCTCCCTTGTCAATGGACTCTGCCCCTGTTGGCTGTTGCAAGGACATCTCATTGATTCTGGCTGACTGCCTCCTCCCCCATTTAGATGAATTGAGGGTTTATTTGGCAATATGTGGCAGATGTTATTAAGTCACAGTGGTGTCCTCGTGCTGCCTGGGTGGCCATCTTTTGAGAGAAGGGAGGGAGGAAATCTGCAGCAAGCCGCTCGTGTCATGTGATGCTGTTGCCATGGCGTTGGGATGTTGGTGTAATTGGTGTTCGGATGGACGGTGTAAAGTGAGAAAGAGTCGTGGGGGGGTGTTGATGTCACCGAAAAAAGACAAAGAGAGGCAATTATCCAAGTCTCCATCTTCTCTCCCACCATATATACATATTTGCGCTGAAGCCTCCACGGTAAAAATAGCACACAGGCTCCATCTGAATTAGTTATAATAGGCAGCCTCATGCATTGTGGGAATGCAATAAAAAAGGCGACCAGGCTCACCCGAGTCTATTCTCAGGTATTGAAAAAACCTGTGTGGGGTGTACAGAACTCATCTGAAGCTTATCTAAAGCTCTCACCTTTCTTCTCGAGTCGCCTTTGAAGCATTATGACGGCCTATTGGACATTAAAGGGCTTAAAGTTATATTTGATTAGGAGTCCTTTGTGAATAAAGGTTGAAGAATTGTTCACGAAAAGAGAAGGGTATCCTTATACCTCCCTTTCTCTTGTCGTCTTTTCTGCCACGCTTTCCCTGCATAACAAAGCAGGGGCTCCCCCCTCCTCTACCATCTCCCTGTCAAATCGTGTGTGCCGTGTGGTGCATGTTGCTGGGGCTGACGGACTAGAGAACAGGGGGAGACAAAAAGGAGGGGGGGGACAGAGAGGAAGAGAGAGAGAAAGAGCAAAATGATGAGAAAGCGAGAACGTACTGCAGCACTGGAGAGGCACTAATCCAGCAGAGGAAGACCCCCCTCCAGCCAGATGAGCATCCTTGCGTTTTTTTTCACCATCCCATCCTCCCTTGCTCTGCTGCTTCATCATCTCCATAATTCATTGGCATTTTCAGAACCTCAGCTTCGGATCTAGCTCTGGCCGTTCTTTGGATTCTGCAGCCCAGGACGGGTGTTCCCATCCTGGCTAGCATCCACTCTCGGCCCCTGCTCTTATCCGTAGCTATGGAGAGTCTATCCTGGAGCGTTTTGGCCAGGAGCCGTCACGACAACGACTTTCTTCAGTTCCTCAGCAACTAATCCATACCAAGCAGAGGAGGAGAGGAGAGAAGAAGGGATTTTTCGTTTTGCAATCCAGAAGAATCCCTTTCATCTGCCTCTCTCTGGCTCTTTTTTTAAATGGTATAGGAGTGCGTTGTTGTGGATTTCGGGAGATTAAATACGATCCAAAATGCCTGAGGCCAATTACCTTCTCTCTGTATCCTGGGGTTACATTAAGGTGTGTATGGTCCTGAGGTGCTGTTTTAATGTTGGCTGTTGGCTTCTGGTTTTGGGTATGTTGTTTGTTGGTGGTCTAGAAAGACATCAAGGTGGAATACCTACTGCAAGGCTGTCTGTGTGGCTTCTTGTGCTGGAATGTGAAGCTATAATCTGTGTTCTGGGCTGCTCATTTAAAATGAATTTGTTTTGATTTGGTTGAGATAGTCATTGGATGTCAAAAGCCCAGTTGTCTTGGTTAGTTTTGTGATTTATGCCTTTATTTAAAAATTATATTAGAAACTGAGATGTGGCGCAAGATATGGCTGCCATTTTTGCCTTATTTAATTATATATGCTTTTGTGTTTTTATTTATTTATGACCAATATTGTGTCTTTTGTAACCAAGTAATTCTTTGTGATACGTTTATTTAAACTCTTTAAATTTATATTTAAATTATAATTCTGTTTGTAAAAACAACTTGTGAAACTGTCAAAATTTTAAATGACCAGGATCTACTTTATTGTTTATTTTTATGCCTTTGAATATAAGAATAAGATCATTTAGTCAGGATATTTTAGAGCTATTAGAATATAGATATTACACTATTTAGTATCTGTTAGATTTTTTTATTTAATATGACAGATGCCCCATATGACACACTGCGGTACTGTATGCATATGCATGTATACAAAAACATGGATGTTTTTCATAGGACATCAAAAATTTAAAAGAATAATAGGGAATCAATGTTGAATGTTTTTAAGGATTTTGGACTAATGAATTTTTCTTTCTTTTTTTTCCAGTTCAAGAGAATGTTGAACAGGGAGCTGACGCATCTCTCTGAGATGAGCAGGTCTGGCAACCAGGTGTCAGAGTTCATTTCCAACACCTTTCTAGGTAATTACATAAATATTCACTGTAACACACACACACATGCACACAGCCGTTACCGCACACGGGCTACAACTGCGCCATTGTGGGATGCGTCATTTATTGAACTAAATTTCAGTTTGAACTCAAAGATAAATGGTGAACAAACGAGAAAAAAAACAGGAGAATTTATGGAAAAGGAAAATGTTTTTTTGAAAGAGGAAACCGATGAAAACATGACAAAATTCAGATATTGTACATTAAAGATCAGCTGCATGGTGCAAGGGTTTTTTTTGTTTATGGAATACTGTGAGATGGCATCAGACTTTCGGTTCTACATGAGGAGAGAGATCCCCAATGCAGCAGTTGGAAAAAAAGGAGGGGTGGGTGGCAAGGAGAGCAGGACTAGGGGAGGGAGGGAGAGCCATAGGGGGGATGAGATCCTGCTGTAAAGCATTGCTGACGGTGGAACCCCCAGCACAGTACATCCAGACAGGAGAACCTGTGACTCATCCAGCTTGTGTGCTCTTAACCAGACGGAATCACGTATCCTGTCTACAAGCAAACACGTCCACACATGTAAACCTTTTTAAAGTCCCATTGCGCTTTTAAAAACAAATTTCTAGAGGAAAAAGTTCTTAATTAAGAAAATTTTATTAAATTAGGAACTTTACCTTTTGATAGAAAAAAAAACAAAAATACTGCTAAGAAAATTATTTGTTGCAGTGTGAAAGCAAGTGAGGTTAAAAAAAAAGAAAGGTGAAATTTTGCACGTGTCTGGAAATGATCCGCGGTCAGGCAGGATTATTTCAATCTAAAAGTGGTTGGATTTTGCTGGCATTAGCTGTTAGAAACATCTGTGCGCTGTGTCACACGTGACTGATCTTTCTCATGCCTCTCAGGATCTGTTCTCCGCCTGTCTGCATCAAAAAGATCAACTGTAGCAAAGATAGGGAGATTAAATCTGACTCAACCACGGCGTGTCTTCCTCTCGGTATTCCTCTCGTATCGGGCATCTTGCACGTGCGGCTCGCCTTCGGTTGTTGGGTTTTTGATTTGAGTAGGCGTGAGGATGACATGTGACAATGAATACTGGGCGGGTGATAATCCATGATAGATGTTTGTAACAAAGCAAGCAGATTGGTTACGATAAGTAACGCAATTGCTCAGCATTAATCAGATGGCTGTTTTCTCATGGATCGTTGGGTCCTTATCACAAGAGGGATGAGAAACTGGATTTTGAGATGAAAGCAAATCAAGTGCTCTGTCATTTCCATGCCTTTCTGTTCTAAAGGCTAAAGAATCTTAGCAGAGCTCCACTGCTTTTCTTCACTCATCAGAGAGGATATAAGCCCTTCCAAATGACTTCAGCTGTGATTATGGCACGGGTTAGTGTTTAACAGAGGAGCGAATGAAGAGGATAATGACTGTAATGAATTAACCAACCCTCATATTTCACCTCCTTTCATTTCTCAATGTGCCATGAGCTATTACCCGGCATTATCGCTCTTTTTCAGCGACGTGCTGGAGCTTTTGGCGAGATAGAATGCCGTTATCTGGCATAACTTAATAAGGCTTTTGGGCTGAGAGCTGACTTTGCTCTGAATCTCAGCTTGAGAAAATGGAAGTAGAAATACTGTTCACTCATAGCACTTTGGCTCCTGGGAAAGATTTAGATTTCATAAATGGAGTATTTCCACATGAGGAAATCCCCAACAGTGATTAACAATTTTCATAAAAGTCTGAGTAAGATGTTTTTCACATGTTTTATTTATGTTAGGATTAAAGGGTTAGTTCATCCAAAAATGTAAATTTAGTTGTAATTTACTGTCTTTAACACTGTCTTCCATTAAAATGCACATGGGAAATTTTAAAAAATGTTCCTGCTGCTTTTTATTTAACAAGGAAACACATAGAGACTACATAGAGGCAGTGTTTCAACATTTTCCTTCAACAGGTTCCAATTTTTATTTTGGGTGAACAGTCCCTTTAAGATTGTTTGTCAGTGGTTATTGACAAAGGGTTGACCTTTAAGAGATGCCATATAAGGCACAGACATGGGGTCCCCTGCAGTGGTGTGTTGACAGGTCTTTCACAGTGAAAATGGAGAGGGGAAATGGAGAAGAAGAAAAGGAGAGGTTAGCCCTGCTTGAATAGCTCAGTGGCAAAACTCAAGTCTCAAGTCACTGAATGAACGTCTGTTTTGCCCTGTTTGTGGGCAATGAATCCCAGAAAGCACTCACACAGTGCAGATGTAAGCTATTCAACTGTGGCACTGCACCTGGGCCGAAGGCAGCTACTGACGTCACTGAAGGAAACACGATACATAGCTACCGGTTTTCATACAATGAGCTTTTGTGCGGGCATGTATGTGTCTCGTCTGTTTGGAAACTACAATGAAGAGATTGAATATTCTGGAATGTGATCTGGCAGCTGCCGCTCTCATCTTAGCAAGCCCAGTCTGAGTTGAAGGGTTTGAGGAACATCTCAGTTTCATCTCTTTTCTTTATCTTCTGATTCATACCAAAATTTTCATACCAAATTTATCTTCTTTTGTAGGGTTAATAATTACTAAGAATGTAACCAAAAATCGTTCTAACCTGTTGGTTTTCTCTGTTCCTCACAGACAAACAAAATGAGGTGGAGATTCCCTCACCCACACCAAAAGCCCGCGAGAAGAAGAAAAAACAGTTGATGACTCAGATCAGTGGCGTAAAGAAGGTCTCCCACGGGCCCAGCCTCAACTGTGGCATCGCTCGCTTTGGCGTCAAAACTGACAAGGAGGATTTACTCTCAAAGGTAAAGAAAAGATTGATTGCGACATGCTGTTTTGATGACCAGTGTTTTGCCGTTAGATTCTAAGAAGTTATTTTGAACTCATTCCTTGCCTCTTTTCCAGGAATTAGAAGATCTTAACAAATGGGGCCTGAACATCTTTACAGTTTCAGAGTTTTCAAACAACCGGCCTCTCACCTGCATTATGTATGCAATCTTCCAAGTAAGTCCTTACTCCAGCCATTCTTTAGGTGTTTTTTGGAAGCAACTTCATGGCATAAACAGTGATTCATTTGTAATTCAAATTTTATTGTCTATTTGTAGGAACGAGATTTGCTCAAGACATTTAAGATCCCAGCAGATACATTTGTGACGTATATGATGACCCTGGAGGATCACTACCACCAAGATGTGGCCTATCATAACAGCCTTCATGCTGCTGATGTGGCCCAGTCAACTCACATTCTACTGTCCACACCTGCATTAGATGTAAGGCTCATTCAAGTACACATCAGTATTCATCATAGTTCTTTGGTATTTTTATATATTATTCACCATTTTTACATTGTTCTAAACAGGCTGTCTTCACTGATCTTGAGATACTGGCTACCATTTTTGCTGCAGCAATCCATGATGTGGATCATCCTGGTGTTTCTAACCAGTTCCTCATCAATACAAGTGAGTAGCCACAAATCCTAACCTATAACCCAAATTTCAAAATAGACTTCATGAAAACATCTAAATTAATCTGTGCCTTTGCTCATTCTTACCAGATTCTGAGTTAGCTCTCATGTATAATGATGAGTCTGTTTTGGAGAACCACCACTTAGCTGTGGGCTTTAAGCTTCTCCAGGAGGACAACTGTGACATATTCCAGAACCTCACCAAGAAACAGAGACAGTCTCTCAGAAAGATGGTCATCGACATGGTGAGATTCATCATTCTGTACACAACAGGACCATCTGCTTTTATCTACAATGCAGTGTTTTTTAGGTGGTAATACTTATTTTTAAATGTTGTCCTCCTCACAGGTACTGGCCACAGACATGTCTAAGCACATGAGCTTACTGGCTGATCTAAAGACCATGGTAGAGACAAAGAAAGTGACAAGCTCAGGAGTGCTGCTTCTGGACAACTACACAGATAGGATACAGGTACATCTCTTCTTAATGAAACTAATTGGTGTTCAAAGTTTTAAGCCAGGTTGGATTATTAAAATTCACCCACTGTATCGAAGGTTTTTATGATCTTTTTCATGGACTTTCCCTTTTTAAGCTTCTTTTTGAGTTTCTGAGATAATTGGATTAAAAGAGCATGATGAATTTTTATTGGTTAGCTAGTACAATTACAAATACTCCATTATGATATTATTGTAGGTTCTGCGGAACATGGTTCACTGTGCAGATCTGAGCAACCCAACTAAGTCTCTGGAGCTGTACCGCCAGTGGACTGATCGTATCATGGAGGAGTTCTTTCACCAGGGCGACAGAGAGAGGGAACGTGGCATGGAGATCAGTCCAATGTGTGACAAACACACTGCCTCAGTGGAGAAGTCACAGGTTAGTTACCTGTCTAAAACAGACAGTAACAATAAAGGATGAATTATGGTTTTATCAGGCACTGGGGCCTGGGCCTTTTTGGAGAACACCTTCTGGTTAGCTTCTTGTATCTTATATATTCTTTGTGCAGTGTTTTCTGAAGCTATGTTGCTATCAATATATATTTTACATTTGTAGTGCCCTGTGCTTGGGTGTTAGCTCAAGGCCATAATTAATTCTTGTTAACAATTACTGTAACTAAGAAGACTGTGAAGACAATTTAAAAAACTTGATTGTAATGATTCCTTCTCTTTTTAAGGTGGGTTTTATTGACTACATCGTTCACCCGCTGTGGGAGACCTGGGCCGACTTGGTGCACCCGGATGCCCAGGATATCCTGGACACACTGGAAGATAATCGGAACTGGTACCAGAGCATGATCCCTCAAAGCCCCTCCCCACCCTTCTACCAGCCCGACAAGGAGGTAAATAACGGGGGCACGGGGCCCGACAAGTTTCAGTTTGAGCTGACGTTAGAGGAGGAGGACTCTGAGGGCACAGAAAAAGATGAACAAAGCCAGGAGGAGGAGGGAGAAGACGAAGACAGGATGGAAGAAATGGAATCATCCACAACACACATCCAAATAGTTACAGAAGACGCCTCACCGGTCGACACATAGGACATTGTCGCCCACTACTAAACGGTGGCTGTTTTTCCCTTGCGAGAGGAGCAATCTTGCAGTTGATGCTTTTTTAAAAAAGCCCACATAGGGTGCTTTTTTAGGCCCTCGTGGGAGGAGGATGTCTTTCCCTCCTTGCACTTACGTTTGGTGATGGTTTGGTAGGAGCTCTCAGGAAATAAATGCTGCAGACATTTTGGACCTGAACGATTGACAGGCGACTTTGTTAAACATGAAGGATTGGGGCCAACATGGACAGTTTGTTTGTTTACCAGGCGTTGAGGAGTAGACACTACTGAGAGGATTTCTGTTATTTTGTACCAACACAGAGACTTTTTGTAAAGCTAGAGGTGTGTGATGAGGTAAAACACGAACTACTGAAGAACAAGTATTTGTAAAGAAAGAGAAACAGTTTACTTTTCTGTACCATTTGTCTAAAGACTGTGTGCCTTTTTACTATTGTCTTTTTAATAGTCTTTTATTTATTGAACACGTTTTAGTATAACTGTATGTTAAAATGTTTTTGTTTTCTAAAGCAAACCAGACAAAACATGCAGAATTGTTTTATATCTAAGCTGGAGAGAGAACTTAGTGTCTTCCTTTGTTTGGCAATATAACATAATAACCCAAACATCTGACAAGTGATCAGAAAACTAAGAAGTGTGTATTCTAATGAAAAAGGCACTTTCTGTTTATTCTATACATTTTTGTCGGACCTTGTAACTATGAGCACAAACTCTGTTTCTGAAAAAAACTATACATCATACCATTTATTTTAGAGTATAATAATCTTTGTTAGGCAAACACATTGTTGCACAAAAAGCTTTAAATGCCCTTAAAAGACCCAAAGTACCATTAACTTAATTATAAAATTGTTAAACAAAACAAATTTCCACCCCCACCCAAATAAATCACAAAGGGTCTCAAAATTGTCTAAAAGGTATATTCACTTGCATTTTAGATTCTTCAGAGCATTCATCATAATCATCTTCCTTACGTCAACACAACACGAGGACAGAGAAACAGATTAGAAGCTGTC
>JAZGTK010000232.1:89061-104592 GCA_036877625.1 Ambastaia sidthimunki
TATACAGAGGTAACATACACAAAGGTTGTGTAAGAATTGGATCAAGAGCCAGTCATATCCTGGGAGCTAGAAGTTTGCAGGAATAACATGTTGATAGCCAGCAATGATATACAGAGAGAACCAGAACCTCTGACCTTTTACTGCCCTTTTTAACGTCTGTGCTAACTGATGTGTTTGCCTTTAGCAGTATGTGTATGTGAAAACTATGTTATCTCCAGGGTTCCTTCACAAGCATATATATATATATATATATATATATATATATAAAATGGTTTTTGGGGAATTAAAATCTGCCTAGTACAAGAAAAAGCTCCAAAGTTGCACATGTTGTTGTCAAACAGAAGGAGTATTAAATAATCTTTTGGTTACTGACTTAAGTATCTCGACAAACCTATGTGAGAATCAATCGAGATTATACAAAAAGATCTTATTTTAGATTTTTCTTCCCTTAAAGAGATCTAAGAGATGTAACTATTTTGAAAGTTAAGACTTCTTGTAGCTTTTGTGTGTGTGTGTGTGTGTGTGTGTGTGTGTGTGGGATAGTATAGGCCAGTGTGTATTTGCTCTAATGACTAGCAAAAGATCTCATCATGTGTCTGATCTGATACCAGATCAGACTGTTTACCTTATAAACTATGTTGCAATGGGGTTATAGTTCCTGTGTGTGTGTGTGTGTGTGTCAGAAGTAGGCGGTCCCTCTGAGAGGGGGAGTGTGTATACAGTGACACACTGAGGGATAGTCAGTGCTCACAGCTCAAATCGAATCAGTAACACTGTTGCGTCTGTCAAACGTTGAACGTTCAGACTCAAGCCGGAGTTGCACACACACTCAGAAAGCGGGACGCAGAAAACCAAACTTCACTTAAAATGGGAGCTTGCTGCTTTGAGAAAGAGGAGAGAAAGATTGGAAAAGTTAACTGCTGGAAAAAGGTGAGCCTTTTGTAAACTTAGTACTTTTTGGTAAATGCTAGTTGACTGAATTTTCAAGTGCAAGCCTAGTGGGTAAAGTTGCTTTCTTAACTTTAAGATTTTTTGTGAATTTTCATTGTTATGGAGCAGCAGTAAATTCTGAATGGTCTTTTTGTTTTAGCACATAGATATTCTTGTGTTTAATATACAGGACAGTGTGAATGATGTGATGTGGATATTTAAGCACGGCTGATAAAGTTGCAATAAGTGGGCCTGTTGAATGGTTACAGTTCTGTAATTTCTGCAAAAGGCTCTGTATTTTAAATACAGTCTCTGTATCGTATTGTATTTTAAACTGAGTTCTGTAATATTGGACCAATGCTGTCAAGTCAAGTCTTGCCGGCTCAGCTACTATGAAGTGATTGATCCAGTTGCAACAGAGCCCTTAAGAAAGTAAAACTACAGCTATGGACTTTCTTAGCTGCTGTTTTCCATGCATAATTAGTTTGATTAGGGTAGACAGTATGTCTAATGGCACAGTATCTAGTTTGCACGCACTGTATTGGTAAAATAATTAGTATTATTAAATGTTTAGCAGTCAAACTGTGATTTGGAATATGAACTCAACTCAGTGATTCAACTCGGAATCACCTTAAAGAAATAGAATTAAAGTTTAATGTAAAAGAAAAAAATGCATTTTGATGGTGGTTTGGCAAAAACAAATGAATGTGTTTTAATTTCTAGAGCTGAATAACTAATTTACTGTATATTTTACACTTGCGTTAATGCATAAACACACATATATGGAGACACACATTGTTGCAAAGCTTAAGCAATGCAGAGGAAGTGAAACCCAGGGCTTGTGTCCCCAGGCAGCATTAGTTGGCACACAAACTGCCTCTTTCTTCAGAAGTTATGTCATTATTGATGTTACCGTCAATATACTGAAGAACTCGTTTGTCATGCCTCCGTGCGTCACAAGCCTTTCAAAGTTTTCTTCCAAAGATCATCTCTCTGTCATATATCAATGGCTTAAAAGGAGAGGAATTTGGTAGTTTTGCAATTATGTGCTTCTTTGATGACATCATTTCTTGGATTTTCCCTACTGAATGATAAACACAAGACTTTTAGGTTTCTTGTAATTAAAACTGTAGATGATGACATGTTAATTTTATTATATGAAAAGAGAGAAATTATATTTTGATAGTGACAGTGAAATGAATGGTGTTGTTTGATTGGCTTGCTTGTCCTAAATCAGACACGCTGATACTTTACAAGGTCATAAAAACGGTGTAAATTGATTGTTTGCAGCCGGCTAACAGTGTGAAGTGACCGTACGAATCTATTTGACTGAACGGTGGTGGGTTTATACTGCCCACTAGTGGAGGAAATAAATCGCATCGCCAATATCATTCGTCAAGAAATTTGCGTAGATTCATATTTAGCAGCCTTCCTTATTTTTTCAAGCAGGTCAAAAATGTAAAGCACTTACAATTTAACCATTAAAAAGCTGCATTATTTGGAAATCATACGTTTACAGCTACATGGTTATGATCTAAATAATTTCTGCAGATTTAAAGCCAATTTTTTCCTAATACAATTGTATTTTGCCACTACATGCACAAGAAAATCAAACTGCTTGTCAATATCAAAACCTACAAGAAAAGACAGAATAGTTTAGTCTGATTATTTCTGAAGCCACTGTGGAATACAGGCATGTTTTTGTCACAGGGCTTAGACAGACTCTCACTGATTTCTTGATATAGATAAGAAGAAAGTGCATCTTTGATAAGTGTTGGGTTGTTTACGTGTCTGGCTAGACGTTTTAGGAACCCCAACTGCAGCATAATGCAGAGAGATTCTCTGCTATATTTTATATCTGTCTCTCTCTTTCTGCTCTCCTTTCTCCCTCCCACAGTCTTTTTCTCAGGCAGACACGCACTGGAATCATTTCATGACTCCCTGTAGCCTCTCCTTTCTTCTTCGCAGGAAGTTTTCTCGAATCTGAGACAACTGCACTGCAGAGGGTTGAAATCTGGGAATCTGTAGCGAGTCTTTGTGCATCCAGCATTTTAGGGAATGGTTATCTAACACCTAAACTACTTTCCAGTTGGAAAACTTTATTCTTTATAATTTAATAATGATGTTATTTACTGAAAACATTAGGAAAATATTAGAAACATTAGAAATGAGAAACATAAGAAAATTTGAAGAAAATAAGATATTTTATAATGTCTGTTGTGGGCACTGGGGTTTTCCCCTGTTAATGGACTCTGTTGGCCCCTGTTGGCTATTACAAGGACAGCTCATTGATTCTGGCTGACTGCCTCCTCCCCCATTCAGATGAGATGGGGTTTGATTTGGCAGTGTGATGCAGATGTTATTGTGTCACAGTAGTGTTCTCATGCTGCCTGGGCGGCCATTTTTTTGGATAGGGAGGGAGGGAATCTGCAGCCCGTGTCACGTGATGCTGTTGCCATGGCGTTGGGATGTTGGTGTAATTGGTGTTCGGGTAGACGGCGTAAAGCGAGAGAGTCGTGGGGGGGTGTTGATGTCACCGAAAAAGACAAAGAGAGGCAATTATCCAAGTCTCCATCTTCTCTCCCACCATACATACATGCACTGATGCCTCCACGGTAAAAATAGCACAGGACTCCATATGATGTACCTATAAGAAGCAGCCTCATGCATTGTGGGAATGCAATAAATAAATAAAAATGGCAATGGGGCTCAACCTAGTCTATCCTATATGTCTATAGGAAGTCTATAGGTGTTTACGAAACCTCTCGCCTTCCTTTTTGATTTGCGTTTGTAGCATTGTGTTTGCTAAGTGGACATGAAAAAGCTTAAAGTTATCTTCGATTAGGAATCCTTCAAGAATAAAGGCTTAAAACTAACAAAAAAACGTGGGCATCCGTAGACCCCCTTTTCCTTGTTCCTCATATCTTTCGTCTTTTCTGCCGCACTTTCCCCGCATAACAAAGCAGGGACTCCCCCCTCCCCACCATCTCCCTGTCAAATCATATGTAGCATGTGATGCATGTTGCTGGTGCTGACAGACTAGAGAACGGGGGAGACAAAAAAGGGAGGGCAGCGAGCAGGAGAGAGAGAGACAGAGCAAGACGATGAGAAAGCAAGAACGTACTGCAGCGCTGGAGCGGCACTAATGTAGCAGAGGAAGACCCCCCTCCAGCCAGATGAGCATCCCTGTGGTTTTTTCCACTCTCCCATCCTCCCCTGCTCTCCTGCTTCATCATCTCCATAATTTATTGGCATTTTCAGACCCTCCGCTTTGGATCTAGCTCTGGACGCTCTCCGGATTCTGCAGTCCAGGACGGGTTTTCCCATCCTGGCTAGCGTCCGATCTCGGACCCCGTTCTTATCCGCAGCTATGGAGAGTCTACTCTGGAGCGTTTTGGCCAAGAGCCATCACAACGACGGCTTTCGTCTGTTCCCCAGCAACTAATCCATACCAAGCAGAAGAGGAGAGGAGAGAAGAAGGGGTTTTGCCATCCAGAAGAACCCCTTTCATCTGCCTCTCTCTGGCTCTTTTCCTTTATGGTATAGGAGTGCGCTGTTGTGGATTTCGGGAGATTAAATAAGATCCAAAATGCCTGAGGCCAATTACCTTCTCTCTGTATCCTGGGGTTACATTAAGGTGTGTATGGTGCCTAAGGTGCTGTTTTAATGTTGGCTGGGGGCTCTGCTTTTGGTTAGGTTGTTTGTTGGTGGTCTAGAAAGACATTGAGGTGGAATACCTGCAAGTCTTTCCATGTGGTTTGTTTGTGCTGGAATTTGAAGCTCTGAGCTCTTTTCCGGGCTCCTTATGTCAAATGAATATGTTTTGATTTGGTTGAGATAGTGATTTGGATGTGTGATTTGTGACTTTATTCGAAAAAGCATTAAAAGCGAGATGTGGCGCAGAATATGGCTGCCATTTTAGACTTATTTAATTATATATGCATTTGTTTATTTATTTATCACCATCATTGCGTCTTTCTTTGTAAGTCTTTGTGGTACATATATTTAAACATTGTGTTTGTAAAAAAAAAACTTGTCAAACAATGTCAAAATTGCAATTTAAAATGATCTATTCACCAGGATTTACTGTACTGTGTGTTTCTTTATGATTTTGTATTTTATCTATTTTTCCATCCATATATATATTTATTAGAATTAGATCATTAAGTCGAGATATTAAAGAGCTATTAGAATAAAGATATTACACTGTTTAGTATTTGTTGTATTATTATTTAATATGACGAATGCCCCGTGTAACACACTGCGGTACTGTACACAAATGCATGTGGATGTACAAGAATAAAAATGTTTTTTTGGGGGAATGGCAACCCTATTAAAGCATCAGTGTTGCCTGTTTTTGACGATTTTGGACTAATGAATCTCTCTCTATCTTTTCCAGTTCAAGAGAATGCTGAACAGGGAGCTGACGCACCTCTCTGAGATGAGCAGATCTGGCAACCAGGTGTCAGAGTTCATTTCCAACACCTTTCTGGGTAATTACATTAATATTCACTGTAGCACACACAAACACATGCACACAGCCATCACAGGTAATGGACTACAACCGCTCCATTGTGAGGGGAATTTGGGATGCGTTGTTTTTTAGAACTAAACTGCAGTTAAGACTCACAAATAGATAGTGAGGAAAGAAAATTTTAGGGAATGAGAATTAATGGAAAAAGGAAATTGTTTGTTAAAAAAGGAAACCAATTGTTTGTGAACAGAAAACATGACAAAAATGCTGATGTTGTACATTTAAAGATCAGTCGTGCTTTATGGGGCTCATTTTGTTTGTGGAATTCCGTGAGATGGCATCAGACTTTTGGGTCTGCATGAGGAGAGAGATTCCCAATGCAGCAGTTGGAGACGGAGGGGAGGGTGGCAAGAAGAGGAGGATTAGGGAGGGAGGGGTAGCCGGAGGGGGGATGGGATTCTGCTGTAAAGCAATGCTTACGGTGGAACCCCCCAACAAGGTACATCCAGGGAAAAGAACCAGTGACTCATACAGCTTCTGTGCTGATGAAATCACATATCCCGTCACAAACACGTACATCTTTCTGCCAATTTGTAGAAAAAAAATTCATTTTTAAAAAATATTTTTTAATAAAAAAAACTTGAATTAAGTAAAAAAAGTAAAATATTTTTGATGGAAAACAAAATGAAAATATGAAAAAATACTGATTAAAAACATTATTTATATATTTATTATTATTTATATAGTTGCAGCATGAAAACAAGTGAAACTGAAAAAAAGATTTTTCGCACGTGTCTGGAAAGGATTCGCGGTCGTGCAGGATTATGTTGATCTGAAAGTGGTTGGATTTTGCTGGCATTAGCTGTTAGAAACATCTGTGCGCTGCGTCACACGTGACTGCTCTGTTTATGCCTCTCAGGATTCACTGTTCTCCGCCTGTCTGCTTCAAAAACAGCAAGTGTAGCAGAGATAGTGAGATTAAATCTGACTTAAGCACAATGTGTCTTGTCTTTCTGTAGTTCTTTTGTATCGTGTGTCTTGCACGTGTCGCCTTCGGTTGTTGGGGCTTTAGATGTGAGAAAACGTGAGGATGACATGTGACGATGAATCCTGGAGGTGGAAGAGGAAAACATTTATTATAGATGTTTGTGGTAAAACAAGCAAATTGGCTATGATGAGCTACACAAATGCTCAGCATTGATCAGACAGAAGCTGTTTTGTGTTGGATTGGTTGCGTTTTTATCACAAGAGGGGTGAGAAACACAAACAAGCTTTTGAGATGAAAGCAAATCAAGTGCTCACACATTTCCAGTCCCTTCCGTTCTAAAGGATGTCATCTTAGTAGCGCTCCATCTCAGTTCTTCACTCATCCGAATGACTCCGGAGGTGATTACCGCACGGGTTACTGTTTAACAGAGGGGCGAATGAAGAGGATAATAACTGTAATGAACTAACCAACCCCCATATTTCACCTTCTTTCATTTCCCAACATGCCACAGGCTATTATTGTGCATTATCGCACACTTTCAGCAACGTGCCGGAGTCTTATGATGAGATAAAACACAGTTATCTGGCGTAACTGAATAAGCCTTGAGAGGTTGAGAGCTGACTTCACTCCGAATCTCAGCTTCAGAAAATGGAAATTGGAATGCTGTCCACTCAAAGCACTTTTGGATTTTATAAAAGGAGTATTTCCACATGAAGGAAATCCCCAACAGTATTAAATAATTTTAATACAGGTTTAAGATGTTTTCAACAAAAAAATTTCTCTTAAGATACACCTTTCCTACACTGCCATTAAATGGTTAATTCACCCAAAAATGTAATTTTGTTGTCTCCAAATTTCTTCTCCAAAAAAAAGAAATTTTTAGGAATGTTCCTGGTGCTTTTAATTTAACATGCCAGTGAATAGAGACTGCAGCAGTGTTTTACCTAACATCTTTGTGTTCCAGTTTTCATTTTGGGTGAACGGTCCCTTTAAGATTGTTTGTCAATGGATATCCTGAGGATTGACCTTTAGGAGATGCCATATGAGGCACAAACATGGGGTCCCCTGCAGTGGTGTGTTGACAGGTCTGGTACAGTGAAAATGGAGAGTGGAATGGAGGAGAAGGAAAGGAGGGGTTGGCCCTGCTTGAATAGCTCAGTGGCATAGCTTGAGTCTCAAGTCACTGAATAAGTGTCTGTTCTGCCCTGTTTCTGGGCAATGAATCCCAGAAAGCACTCACACAGTGCAGATGTAAGCTATTCAACTGTGGCACTGCACCTGGGCCAAAGGCAGCTACTGACGTCACTGGGGGAAACACGATACATGGCCACCGGTTTTCTGACAATGGGCTTTTGTATGCGTCTCGTCTGTTTGGAAACTACAATGAAGAGATTGAATATTTTGGAATGTGATCTGGCAACAACTGGCGCTCTCATCTTAGAAAGTTCAGTCTGAGTTGAAGGGTTTGAGGAACATCTGGTTTTATGGCACTCGGATTCATCTCTTTCCTTTATCTCCCGGTGTTCTTAAAACTGTTCTTAACAATTTTTTTTTGTTGTGTAAATTTTTTTAAGTTTAATATTGAATAAGAAAGTGACCAAAAACTAACCTGTTGGTTCTTGCTGTTCCTCACAGACAAACAGAATGAGGTGGAGATTCCCTCGCCCACACCAAAGGCCAGAGAGAAGAAGAAAAAGCAGTTGATGACTCAGATCAGTGGCGTGAAGAAGGTCTCCCACGGGCCCAGCCTCAACTGTGGCATTGCTCGCTTTGGCGTCAAGACCGACAAAGAGGATTTGCTCTCAAAGGTAAAGACAAGATTGATTACATCATGCTGTTTGACAGGCAGTTTTTGCCATTCGGTTCTAAGAATTCCTTTTGTCGTTCGGCTCTAAGAATTCCTTTTGAACTCATTCCTTGCCTATTTTCTAGGAATTAGAAGATCTTAACAAATGGGGCCTGAACATCTTTACAGTTTCAGAGTATTCATACAATCGACCTCTCACCTGCATTATGTATGCAATCTTCCAAGTAAGTCCATGCTTCAGCCTTTCTTAAGGCCATTTATGGAAACGGTTTCATGCATTTAGCACTGATTAATTTGCAAATTTTATTTTAACTTATAGGAACGAGATCTGCTCAAGACATTTAAGATCCCAGCAGATACATTTGTGACATATATGATGACCCTGGAGGATCACTACCACCAAGATGTGGCCTATCATAACAGCCTTCATGCTGCTGATGTGGCCCAGTCAACTCATATTTTACTGTCCACACCTGCATTAGATGTAAGGATCATTTTTACATATATTCATCAGTTGCCATCATAATGTCTTGGCATATTTATATATTATTCACCATTTTGCCTTTGTTCTAAACAGGCTGTCTTCACTGATCTTGAGATCCTGGCTACCATTTTTGCTGCAGCAATCCACGATGTGGACCATCCTGGTGTTTCTAACCAGTTCCTCATCAATACAAGTGAGTAGCCAGGAATCCCAATCTATAACCCAAATCTCAACAAAGAGTTCATGTAGACGCCTCAATTAATGCGTCTTTGCACATTCTTGCCAGATTCTGAGTTAGCTCTCATGTACAACGATGAGTCTGTTTTGGAGAACCATCACTTAGCCGTGGGCTTCAAACTTCTCCAGGAGGACAACTGTGACATCTTCCAGAACCTCACCAAGAAACAGAGACAGTCACTCAGAAAGATGGTCATTGATATGGTAAGATTCTTCATTCTGTACTCAAGAAGATCATCTGCTGTCATCTACAATGCAATGCTTTGTTGAGGTTAGTACTTATTTAAAATATTGTCCTGTTCACAGGTACTGGCCACAGACATGTCCAAGCACATGAGCTTACTGGCTGATCTGAAGACCATGGTGGAGACGAAGAAAGTGACAAGCTCAGGAGTGCTGCTTCTGGACAACTACACAGACAGGATACAGGTACGTTTCCTACAGGTTTGACGTTACAATCACAAATACATCTGCTTCATAAGGTTTTGACTGAAAACTGAAATGTAATATTATTGCAGGTTTTGCGGAATATGGTTCACTGTGCAGATCTGAGCAATCCAACTAAGTCCTTGGAGCTGTACCGCCAGTGGACTGATCGCATCATGGACGAGTTCTTTCACCAGGGCGACAGAGAGAGGGAACGTGGTATGGAGATCAGCCCAATGTGTGACAAGCACACTGCCTCAGTGGAAAAGTCACAGGTTAGTTAACTTTCTAAAACTAATAGTAAGAGTAAACAATTAATTATGGTTTTGAGACATTGAGGCCTGGGCCTTTTTGAAGAACTCTCTTTTTTTGGCCTCTTACATCTTATTTGTTTACAGTGTTTTGGGAAGCAAAGGTTTTATCAGTATCAATTTTATGTTTGTTGTGCCTTGTATGTCAGGTGTCTTAGCTCAAGGCCCCTGATAGTCTGGCACTGGCCCCACAGTAAAGTGAATTTGAAATACCATAATGTGCTTCCCTGTTTATAGGTGGGTTTTATTGACTACATCGTTCACCCGCTATGGGAGACCTGGGCCGACTTGGTGCACCCGGATGCCCAGGATATCCTGGACACACTGGAGGATAACAGGAACTGGTACCAGAGCATGATTCCTCAGAGCCCTTCCCCGCCCTTCTACCAGGCCGACAAGGAGGGCAATGGAGGCGGGCCCGACAAGTTTCAATTTGAGCTGACGTTAGAGGAGGAGGACTTAGTGGGTTCAGAAAAAGATGAACAAAGCCAAGAAGATGAGGAAGAGGAGGGGGAAGACGAAGACAGGGTGGAAGACATGGAATCATCCACTACACACATCCAAATAGTTACAGAAGACGCCTCACCGGTCGACACATAGGACCTTGTCATCCACTACTAGATGGTAGCTGTTTTTCCTTTGCCAGAGGAGCAATCTTGCAGTTAATGCTTTTTTTGAAAAAGCCCACATAGGGTGCTGTTTTTAGGCCCTCGTGGGAGGAGGACGTCTTTCCCTCCTTGCACTTACGTTTGGTGATGGTTTGGTAGGAGCTCTCAGGAAATAAATGCTGCAGACATTTTGGACCTGAACGATTGACAGGCGACATTGATGATGAAGGACTGGGGCCAACATGAACAGTTTGTTTGTTTATCGGCCGTTGAGGAATAGACACTACTGAGAGGATTTATGTTATTTTGTACCAACACAGAGACATTTTGTAAAGCTATGGGTGTGTGATAGGTTAAAACACGAACTACTGAAGAAAAAGTATTTGTAAAGAAAGAGAAACTGTTTACTTTTCTGTACCATTTGTCTGAAGACTGTGTGCCTTTTTACTATTGTCTTTTTAATAGTCTTTTATTTATTGAACACGTTTTAGTATAACTGTATGTTGAAATGTTTTTTTTTCTAAAGCAAAGCAGACAAAACATGCAGAGTTGTTTTATATACCTAAGCTGCAGAGAGAACTGTCTTCCTTTGTTCGGCAATATGACATAATAATCCAAACATCTGACAAGTGATCAGAAAACTAAGAAATGTGTGTTCGAATGAAAGAAGCACTTTCTGTTTTAAACATTTTTGTTAAACTTTTTAAGAGCACAAACTCTGTTTCTTTAGAAAAACATGTCACACCATCCACATTAGGGTAAGAAATCTTTGTTAGGCAAACACATTGTTGACAATTGTTGCACAAAAAGCTTTAAATGCCCTTCAGATTAAAGACCCCAAGTTCTATAAACTTAATCGTAAGATTGTATAACAACCCCACCCCCCACAAAATTACAAGGGGTCTCAAAATTGAGTAAAATCACAAGGAAAGCCAAAGGTTTATTCACTTTCATTTTAGGTCGCTTCATCAAAGCGTACATCACAATCGTCTTCCGTACGTCATCACAACACAAGGGCGGAGAAACAGGTTAGAAGCTGTCAAAACTAGCTTTTGTAGCTTAACTGTTTTTTTATTCCACACGTTGAGGGAACTTGGTACTGAACATTCTTTTAGTTAATCTTAGATTTTTTACCCCACCTCGTTTGCCCCGCTTCTCCCCGCATAATGAAATTTAAGCTGCAGTTTTGAAAGCTCAAGATGTGATAAAGAACAGCCTGTATCTCTGAACACAATAACAATGGCTAGTACCCCAACAGTTATCCTCGTCTGATTAAAACATGTAATGCCAGTTTAGTAATGACATTAACATTCTTTTGTGTCATGCATTAGTCAGTCTGATCTGAGGTACTTTAACTACCTTCTGCTCAAAGTCTCACCAGTGGAAACGGTTAACGGCCAAAGTAGCATGCAAAGTTATGTTTGTGCGCAAATATGTACATGTCTACACAACTGTGTTTGTGTGTGTGTGTTTCTATTGGGTTATTTGGCTCAATCACCAGCCCACCCTGTCACAACCCTTCAATTTTCTTTGTTTCTATGCGCTCAAATTGGTCCTCTACTGTTTATAACAGTGTATTTATTACTGTCAACTGTACATAAGAAATAATGTTTCTTTGTAAATTGATTAATTTATTATGCACTTGCATTACCGAACATTGGTGGTGTTTTTTTGTGTAGTGGGCTCTTGGACTGAGTCTGTTTTATTTAGTAATATTGTTTATGTTTTAATATAAATAAATATATATTATATATACTATGTATGAATATATTGCACAATTTTCAACTGCCCAGAAAAGTAGCCTATGAGACACGCAACCCATTGGTAACGGGGAGAGTCTGTAGATAAGACATAAATACATACTGTAGACATCTGTCAGATATTAGAAGCTTTGTGTATCACTGTTTGGTGTAACATTGATTAATCAATATTTTACAGAATGTGGCCCTCAAATATATACAACATTTTGAATGGAGATTGCTAAAATTGGTTCAGAAGTTTTAAGGCTGGCCTGTAAATACACATTCTGTGTTCAATTTACAGGGAAAGAATTAGTCACAAACATCACAGTCTCTGGACGACAATGTGAAATCGATATAATTACGAAAATGTGATCTGTAATTATTTGTGCTAATGTGAACTATTTTTCTGACCTTGTTAGCAGTTTTGAAATTCAAATTGTCGGTATAACTTTGTTAATCTATGTTTGAGATCTTTTGGTCCGATTTGTGTCCAAAAGTATTGAACAGAATTAGTGCTATATCTGCATGAGGGATGAGTTTTTATTGTCTGGTTATCCCACATTGTTGCAGGTGAATATTCAATGTTTCACACAATGTATGGTAATAATATTGTATATTGTGTTCAATAAAATCTGAAGCTACTTTTCTATAAAGTGATTAAAGACAAAGCATGAATATACTTTATCTGTGAATGTCTTCATTGCTTGCAGAGAAATTATTAGATGTTAATTCTTGTACTAAGACTATTGACCTCTTACTAGTAGTTTTAAATGGCCCTGCAATGTGACAAACACAACACATATTATAAATACAAATATTCCATCAAGTCTCTCAGTTAATATGGGCTTAATAAAAATGTACATATAAAACTAAGTTATATTAATGTTGTATAGAAAAATTATTTTAAATCAAGTTTTGCATTTTAGACCTCAGCTTACTGTATATAACACTTAATTTAAAAATTTCCTTTTTTTCCTTTGCTATTTCTGTTTTCCAGGGCATCCTATTAATTTATGTACTCAAACGTGTGTTCATGTTTTTTGATCCTCGAACGGATCAAAAATGAGTTCTTATAAGAAATGGAAAAATAATGTTCCGGAAACCTTAAATGAGGCCATAACATTTACATTTGGTTTCAGAATGCAGTTATGACAGATCACATTACATCACATTCAGGAATTATCACTTCCTGTGCTGTTCCGTGAGCTGAAGAGTGTGTGAATCATTCGGAGGCTTTTCGCCCAGAATCCTGAGAATTTATGTAAGGCAGGAGAGAAAAACAGGCCATTTCAGGATCCTTCATATTTATCTGTTGATATGAAATTAAAGGACTGTTGCTGAAAGTTACCTTGAAGGATCAGTGAAGGCCAAACGGTGACTTGGTCATACAGAAATCAGGGCAGCCAGTGACCACTCATATCATGTTAGCAGAGCTATATAACCATTACCGCTAATTCTACACTAATTGTGAATATATTGCTGTACAAACCATTAAAAAACATTTCCTGCAACTACAAAAGATGCAATGACAATTTATACAATCTTAAATGTTTTCTCCGTTAAGGCTTTTATCATATTATTTTTCTATCTTTGCAAAGATGTTTATTTGAACTATGGCAATAAAACTCAGATGTGGTATTAGTCACCTAATATGGCATAATACCAGTTCCTTCAGTACAGATTTACCATCTTCCCAGTGGGCTTAAAAATGGAGGATATTTTCGGCAGCTTGGGAAGAGTATTATTAGAGATATATTTTTAGAGTTGGACGTCACACTTTAATTGCCAGTGGAAATATCTTGTGGAAATGATTTTGGGAACGTTATCTTGGAGAGATGTAACATATTAACCATCATATAGTCATCAATAATCATATAGTAATCAATAATAAACCAAGATTTATTAATTTATTTTCTATATTTATTTTCTATATTTATTTATGTGTTTACCCAAGATTATAGGTCTTGTTCAATCATAAGATTTTAAAGGAGACCCTTAATAAAATAATTTCCAAGATATCTCAATATTTTTCCTAGATAGCAATGAGAAGAAATAGAGAAAGAATGGAGACATCTGCTTGAGTCTACTGGTCTTCAGATTTTTCCCCTGAGAAAACGTCTTGTCAGAAGGAATTTTAACAGTGTCTCAAATTGTGCTCAGACTTGGAGAGATACTAAATTAAACATTTACAAAAAACTTCATTATGTGTGTTAATATGAAAGAGCAACCTGTGATCAATAAAACAATCCTCTGGGGAGGTAAAGTCAGACACATATCCTCCCAATCTCTCTCCCCATCTAACACCTCACAGTAATACATTTGTGCATCATCTAATGTGTTTGATTACTTATAATGTGTGTCCATGTTATATTTGAACAGACAAATACAGGATGAAAGGCTAGTGCTAAATATACTAATGGATTTCCAAAGGGTATGAATAACTAAGAGTTTGGAAGCATCATGCAGAGTCCTCACAGAACCTCCTGGGATTGTGTTAGCCTTGTAAATGAAGGCTGTAAATCAGTCCCATGACAGCTAGCTGTAGCTATTTTTAACCTCCAACCAATTAGGAGAAGAAGCCAGTAAGAGGTTCTGCTCAGTGTCAAGAAGTCCGGCTTCACCGCCACCTCGCCAAAATCAATTCACAATAAAATCCAAAAACACCCACTGAAATACATGCACAAAGCTTGTGTGTGTGCACAAACAGTTCCAGCTCACGGACACTGGAGGAATTTTTAAGGAGTACTTATGCAACAATATACTAATGTTAATAAGTAATCAAACATTAATGGACTTTTATCATTGGACTGTGTGTGTATTAGTCAAACATCCTGATTTAGTTGCTGCAGTTGGATTATTTTAAATACTGTATTTGGTGCAGAAATCATATATAATTTGTTTAATATCGTAATATATACACACATTGACATTTAACTAAATAAAGAAATCCACTGTCTTCATGAGATTATGTATCAGGTATATAAGAGCTCAAACAAGAGCTGACTGTGACATTTAAAACATTTTGCAATAGTGAAAACCTGGAAAATGTTCATGAAACAATAAAATTGAACAATATACCTGTTTTGGTTGTCTGTTAAACAGCCTTAGCATGGTGTCTCAAATAACTGTTCCAAAATCTTTTAATTCTAATTCTTTTAATTTATCATACGTCTGTAAGAAGATGAAAACAATGTCCTAAATAATAAAATATTCAAGCATATTCTAAATGTCTTGCATATAATGTGTGGGGTCAGCTTTGCTCAGTTCCCAAGTCACGGAATGTCCTTTCTTCTTGGAAAATTCCCATTTGGGAATCAGACAAGAGACTTGGTTAGTAGAGTACTTCTTGTTTTACTCTTTAGCGCTGTGACAAATTTGGAAATTATTCCAATTCCCCTCATTATTCCAGCTTTCCTCCCCTCACATTGCTCATTCACATGGATCCATCTAGACTTGAGGAATCAAAAAGGTCTTGGACAGAGAGCGCTTTCTTCTGATCTGTCTGGACATCCAACATTACATTA